>UYYA01004109.1:0-158637 GCA_900624975.1 Angiostrongylus costaricensis | reverse complement strand
GAACACGCGCTGTTGTCCTTACCGGGGAGCAGCGCACTTCACCACTACACCATCCGGGTCAGTTAATGGTGTAGTGGTGTGGTGCGACCCGGATGGTGTAGTGGTGAAGTGCGCTGCTCCCCGGTAAGGACAACAGCGCGTGTTCGTTCTCCACTGCATACACCTGTGGTCCGGAGTTTTGCAAATATCTCAGCATTTCATACGGGGTAAAAATAGTATCAGAATAAATGCTGTTGTTATTAAATTGCCTTCCATCTCAAAACAATTATGTTTTTTGTTTATGTGTCAACATAGGAGAAGTCGTTGATGAGCTCCACGCTCTGATTCTGTTCACCCATGCGTTTAACTATATGCGTTTAAGCAGTGTTTCATAATATTTGTTTCAGAAACTTGCATAGGGAAAGCTCAAACCTAAGACTGTTTTTAACCTCAAGCCTAAGAAAAGTAATTCCAGCACTACTTTGTTTTTTTATCTTGTAATCGCAATTAATATAACTGGTCGGATCACTGTTTATGATCGGCTGCAAGTTGATGATCTGTAGTGTCGTCCTCTGTTTCGCATCTCAAATGCTAATCATGTATCAGTCTCTTTGAAATTCTGAGACAGTGCGAACTCCTATTTTTACAAGACGGACGCAATTTCTGTGACTAGAACGGGCTCTTGGCTCGATAACGATTAACCCCCGTACACGTAAAGGAGATGAAACCCACTTTCATACCTGCGGGTTTTTGTTGTTGTATGTTCAGTTTGGCTCCATATGATTATGGGCATATGTGGCACGGTAGTCGGAGGTGCCCTGTAATACACATGGGATCGATCCCCGTGCTCCAAGCTCATCAGGCTTTTCGTCGCTCCGGAGACGGCAAATTGATACCAGACTTGTCTAGGAGGATAGAGCTCTGGCTCGATATATTGTTAAGCCACCGCGAGTCGTTGTAATAGCCACATATACATTCAATCACATCCAAACGATGCTTAATGAAGTCAGGTGCATGGAGCATTCATGCCATCATCCTATCCAAGTCTCATATTGACTGTTGTAAACATTTTGCAACAACTAAGCCCTTTTGATACTGCATAAT
Organism: Angiostrongylus costaricensis; assembly: GCA_900624975.1. Lineage (NCBI taxonomy): Eukaryota > Metazoa > Nematoda > Chromadorea > Rhabditida > Metastrongylidae > Angiostrongylus > Angiostrongylus costaricensis. Next base: position 157,554 of record UYYA01004109.1, on the reverse strand, counting down.
TGCTATATTATAAAACATTTTATTATATTATATATAAATTTTGTTTTATTATGTAAAATTATATTCCAGCAACGACGAATTAAACATTTTGCAATAACTGAACTTTGTTGATATTAGTTTTAACAATAACAAGATCTTGTGTTTTTATCATGAACGCTATATTTTAAACGGAGGCCTCATTTTTAAGTTGATACATGGAGATTGAAGCAATTATTTCGGCTACAGCGGCCCAAAGTTGGTGATTTTAGGCTTAGTCTTGTACAATTGTTGAAACTGCAATAGTTTTTAACCGAATACTTTAAATGCACAGATCTCTCTTATTTTGCGACGCCTGCCTGAAAAGTAGCGAAGCGTGTTACTTGGTGGCATGTTGTACGAGGTCCAAAGACCTTGGTCTTTCCTGAAATACAGGTCAATTCAGGGAATAGATTTCTTTCTTTGTCCTACCTATTTTATACCTACCTTTTACGTTTGAGTAGACAAGTTCATGCATGAGTGCGTGCTCGCGTTTATGTCGACTATTTTCTATAAGTCGATTCGGGCAAAAGCCTTCAATCAGGTGGCTGGGCATTTGGTTAGAAGTTGCCTCGAACATGTGAGCCCTAAGTCTATTCTAGCAGAGTAAGGCAAGTCATCCGTGAGTATATCCAGACTTTAGGTGAAAAGCAGTGAAATAAATGGACTTCCCCTAAGCAACGAATACCGAGATGCTGCTAAAATTTAGGAGCCATTCTAGGCTGCTTAAGTATGAAAGGACTATGATAACGTTCTGTGTTTAAAACACACGCACACTATTATCTGGTTTCAGTACTTGGTAATATAAGCTGCAATGTAAGACTGTTAGTGAACTATTTCCCTAAACATATAACAATAGAACAATCTTTCTATATGAACTTAATCGACTTCGAGAAATTCTAGAGAGAAGACCTTCTCTTTATTAAGTAATTATTAGCGACTACAACACTAATAATGGACCCAGGAGAACGACCGAAGAACGTCACATTGGAAGCGACGGATTCGAATAGAACATTAAAAACGGACCATGACGAATAACTCACGATTCCGGGAGTCCCTTTTCAACTGTGGATGAGATGGCCTTCTAGAGCATAATTTTAAATCGGTGTCTTAAAACCAGCATGAATACTACCTAAACCACCCCGAAAAAAAGACTTTGTGGAGAGTAAGCAAGAGATCTTAAAGGAACAACAAAAGCTGTGAATGCCCGAGCTATAGAGAGAGAGAAGAGTACGACACAGTCAAACAAAAGTTTCGCCAATTGCCGTATCAAAATGATCAGACTCTTGCGAATATGTGAAAGAGTGCCTACTTCCAAAAAGTCAGTGAGGAAAATCATCTACGACTTTGACGGCATTTTAACTTTTTTGTGACTAACATAATATCATGTTAATAAAGAACTAGACAATATCCGAACACATTAGAAACAACTGCGTCATTTCATCGTAGTCGACCGGGTAACTGAACTTCAGTACTAGTAATTTTTCGACTCAATAATAATATTCACAGAAGCCACAAAGCAACCTTTATTTTTTAGTTACTTTAAATTAAAACTCCATAGAAATAAGCAATCAGAATTAATACTGTACAATCCAAAAATCATAAGAAACCCATTATCATTCTTATCACTAAAAGAAACGAACTACAGTTATCTGGTATGAAATCAGTATGAAGTCGTTTTTTACACAAATATTATTAGTAATGCTCCATAAAATAAGTAATTCATGAATGGACACGACGGCACCTACAGATCCAGTTGATTACGAATAATCGTCAGTGAATACGCATTTTAAGCTCTGTCGACCGTTTTTTAGTAGAATAGTGCGAGGCGTGCAACTTGTCTCGTAAATACTCGTGCTTAGATAGAAAGCGTTACAGATGAACTGCGAGAAGTACAGAATCTGACAAATAGCTGAAAGTGCTACAGTAAAACTTAATTGAATTGCTATTTCAACTCCTACTACTTAGTTTTATTAGTCTTCACTTTCTTATTGTAAAAAACCCACGTTCTATAGTGGAAAGAATACTTTGGTCCAGGCTATCGTAGTCCACAGTTTGCCACGTTCGAAAGATTTGAAATGGTAAATTCAGTATCAAATTCACTACTGATATGGTAATTGACCGCCTTATCATGGCAGATTTCTTCTTCAAATAAAGTCGCCGCTTTTTTGCATAATGCTGGAATAGGAAATACAGATATTGACCAGTCCACCTCATTTTATAAAAGCTGTAGCCCATAAAGCAACAGCTAGAAGTAATAAAAACTTACGCAACCCTATAACTCAGTACTCAATTAATAGTAATAGTAGAGAGACGTCACGGTAAATATGCCTATGCTATTAATTAAGAAATAACATTAATATTACAGATAAACTATAAAGAGACAAAGCGTCTGGTGTCAATCAGTTCTTGAGGGACGCGTTTTCTATGCGACTCCACTCATAGCATCGTGGAGAGGTTGAATGCTTATGATTGGATTCGCCCATAGAGTGTTTTGCGATGACCTACCGCTGTACTAAGTTAATGTTTGTATTTTTCCAGACAAGTCCGCTAGAAGTTTTCGAACCCCGGAGAAATGGAGTGCACTTAGACAGCATAAGTTGCGCAATCGAACCAATGACTATGTGCATTGCAGGGCAACAGTAACGTTTGGGCAGGACGCGTAGTGCTGCTATCTTTGATAGATTAGCATCTGACGACTTTACTAAAAAGTTTTCATAGGCTTGAGATAAGTTTCCAAAGTAAACTTGTGGTCATGAAGAAGACTTGGTAGGACCAACAAATTATTTAGATGACTAACATCAACGGTTGATGTTGAGATCGACAGAGTTTGCTGATATGACACTGTGCTTTGTAGTGGATTCATTGGCGTCTCATATTCTGGTGAAGAAGAATTCCTGCAAAAAAACCGAATAAAAATTGCTACCCGTCAGTTAATGTGTGCACAATAATACTTAGATCTGTAAGCGTATGTTCCTCTTGCATTTCTTCTTTCCTACGTGGATCACTTATACTGTCACGGCTTATCTCTTTAAAATGTTTTTTGCTTAAGTGTTCGATGAAATCTCATTACGCCTTGGGACAGTTATATCGAGATTCTAGAGCAAACTACACTCTGCCAACATTCAACATGTGTAAGAAAATAAGGTAGCGTTCGATCTAAAGAGCAACGATTGAACGACACTCCATGGAGACTGCTTCCTGCAACGACTGGTGATTTTTTTTGGACAATGACCTTGGACGGGTTTTCTATGTCGGCCATTTGGTTTGAAATTTAAACACTCTACAAATATAGCTAGGGGTCTTACACAGCAACAGTGTGCTTAGATAGTGGCACCTTATGAATTTTGGAGATCATAAATACAATATTCAATTTACTATTCAACTCAGTGGAATCGGTCGAGCTACACCTTTCCGCAGTGAGATGGGGAAGATAACAGAAAGACTCCACATCTCTTGCGATCCACATCGCCAACAGCAGGACGTACCATCTCTCTGTAAGCACAACGCCAACTGGTTTTTATATTCGCTCTACGTTTAGAAGTTTGAAACCTGTCGCAAATCCTGGATCAGATAATCATGCTGTTCTTACAAAATACATGCCATCATTTATGAAAACGATACGGATACTCAGTTATTGAAGCACGGTCATTTTACGAAAAAGAAAACAGCAAGGATAACCTTTGCAGTTTCCATCGGATAAACTTGTTCAGTGTGCCTATAAGCCTTTCATAAACACAATCTGAATGCTCATCTTTGAGCACTTGGAAGCAGCCCAACCTACAGAAAAACTGGATTTTGCGAAAGATTTAGTTTTATGGATGATACAGTGCTTTCGATAGTACAGAGAAGATCATCATCGACGTGCCAATGGGCAAGTTCCTCTCCAACTTTTCTTTTGCCAACGATATTCAACTAATTTCGAAAACTGCAGCAGAAACAGGTCAACGTCTACTGAGCCCAACGAAGTGTGAAAAAATTGAACAGTAAGTAGTTACCATCCACTTTACTAAAAAAAACCTCTGATGCGAAAGAAAGCAGATAATCCTAAATGGATCACCACTAGGCAACATCCTACTCATTCTTGCTGCCTTTAGGGAGTATGGATGACGACTTGAGAGGAATAGCAGCTTGGATACAACGAGCAGCATAGGCCATGATCGCGCATCTAGCAAAGGTTGATTGGCTAACTGGCCTTGTTCTACGCGTTTCACTTATTCGGCGCAGATATTCTTACAGCTCTATGCTATGCAGCAAGAACATGGGCTGGTACTTCAGCCATGCCGAACAAACTATGCCCTGAGCACTTAAGCGATCTCTTCTTAAGACGAACCCGGACACTCAGTCAAGAACCTCTCTTCGCGGTTCAGATTAGCAAAGAATGTCTTCAAGGCTAGCAGAATACGTCTGAAAATGTAAACATAGGTGTACAGGTCACGTGCAGAAAGTACAGGTGGACGAAAGGAGTAATGGAGTGGATCCCTAAAGAATAGGAATGAAGTCGTGAGAGAACACAAAAACACGGATCAGTGTGTTCGTTACGCGAGAAGAAGCAGCTATACACACAACTGGAATCAACTTTCACATTCTCGAGCCGTAGCCGAAGACATAGACGAACATGACCAACCCCATTGATGATGGTTTCAAGGCAACCAAACAAACGGAGATGCTGAGACCCAAACCGGATGTAAACCACGATAATCTGAGAAATAATGTGTGTTGGTGATTCATTACTACACTATAACAAAAGCGTCAAGTGGAAACGTGAAAAAAATGCCTTTGTTACAATAATCCAACAAAGTCATGCTTTTGAAGTGGACTTATTCTCTAATATCAAAGAAAAACGTTAGTTGTTATGGTTTTGATGAGTAGCCGAACAATGCATTTTAAAGAAAGATATCGACCATTCCTTCTGAATTACGCGCGTTTTTTATGGGTTTAGTAGGTTATTTACTATCACCTGCGGTTCTGACTGGAAACACTGCCAGTGCACGGCCTTTTAAAGACTGGAGTATCAACTACTATAAAAGGACCATAGCATTGAAAAAGTACAATTCCATCGAAGAAAATTCTTATTAAGAACGGAATCGCGTAAAATAACACAATATCCATGAGATGTGCTGCCTAAAAGACGGAATTAGCAGATCAGGCTCATGTTCAAGTCTTAGTTTAAAAAAATTAGATGTTTTTCCAAAAAAAATTATTAACATTTTAAAAAATGCCAAGTTTATAATTTTACGATTTTTAATTCGTCGTATATAGATAAAAAAAGTCATGCTGTGTCTCACTCCTTGTACATGGTTACCATCATGTCATCGTATTCTTTGGAGAGCGTGTAGCGCTGTGGCTAGGAATGCTCTGCAATCCACACGTGGGTCTTTCTACGATCCCGAGCTCGGGTCCCTCCACGTATGGAGCGAGCGAATTGCTAGCAGACTTGTCTGGGAGGATGGCAGCAGTGGCTAAATATATCGGAGGGCTATTGCAAGTCATTTCATTATCCATACACGCTCTCTAACGATGCTTGATGAAGTCGAATACATGGTCCATCACTTAGGAATTAATCAGCGTTGACGGCCTTAAGCTTTTATCGTTTATGGCATTCTTGAGCTATGCAGCAAAACTGATTTAATGATCTTAAAAATGAACGCCAACTTTTGTTTTTTTTAGGTGGCTCAGCAAAACTATGAATTCTGCGACACCTCATGTTTTGATTTGTTTTTAACTGAACTAATTGAGGAATGGTGCGTGTGGCGCAGTGGTCGGAGGAGCCACTGCGACGCACACGTTTAATCGATCCCAGCGCCCATTGCCCACCAAGCCTTCCACCTTTCCGGGATCGGCAAATTGATACCAGATTTGCCTGGAAGAATGGCAGCACTGGCTCGATGCATTGGTAGGCCACCGCGAGTCGTTGTAAAGGCCAAATATGCATTCAATAACCTCCAACGATACTTAATGAAGTCATGTCGCATCCCTCAGGGTTTGATCAACGCCAAGAGCTTTAACCTTTATTCTTTCAATTAAGGAATCCTAGCCTGTTCAAATTAAAACGATGTTTTACAGTAAGGTAACTCATTTAAGCCAGCTCCTTCTCTTTTCCTTATTCTTCACAAGAAACCGTTTCTGGGCGACATCATAAATGGATATCGAAAGAGCACCATATATCTCTCAAAACGCCAGCCGCTACATTTTGAAAGGCAGACGTATTCGCCTCCGAAACTGGACGAACATTGGAAAGACATTCCTTTTGTTCATGTGACTTCGACGAAATCTCCAATAACACCCATTTTTTCATCTGTTCGCTCAGCCTAAGTGAAGAAGCTTGTCGATGCTGACATCGAATACATTCGAAACGCGTATAAGTTTTATTTTTATACGAGAATGCTTTTTAGAACGATGTTAAACTATCTGAACGCACTCTAATATTTCCTGGATTCAAAGTGGCTTCCTCTGCGAAATGCTCCTCTGCACATCACACTTTTCAACTATTATCTGCTCCTGTCTGGCCAGCCCTAAGCTTCTATAGCGCTGAGTCGCATGATAGTCGCTGATTGTGGCTGTGCTGAAGACTTAAAAATGTGGCGGATTTTCAAGTGGACTCAAGTGTTCTTCTTAGATTCGCTCCATTTTTCTTCACCGTCGTATGTCAAGTTTCCATTAAACAGCATGACTGCGCAGTTTATGTTGCGCTTAAATGTGTGCCCCTATGGATTTCGAAGGTAATTTTTGGAGATATCATATAAACTGCGTAGTATTGCACGATATTGTGTTCGTTGCTTATATTTCGGAATGCATTGGCGAAGAAAATATTCTACGGGTGGTGTTTAAGATTTTTTTTAAAAACCGATCATAGATTGCACCACATCGCTCAAAGCAAATAAGTAAATAAGATTTCAAACGCTTGTACAAGAGGAAAACGTTCAGAGATAAATAGCTATAAAACTAGAGAAACTACTTGGTAAAGATTTAGAATAGCGTTTGAGTTGAATGCCAACTCTGCTCAATAAAACTGATTCTGTTCTTGTCACACTACCTCAAGGTTGTGTTGAGATATGCTCGCTTGCTCTGTACATATGCGCCCATCTTCACTATACACGACAACAACCAGAATCCAGGATTCGAAAACAAGGCAACAACAACCGAGTGCTCTGAAAATGGATTTTTTTGAATAAATTCATAGATTTGATAGCGCTTAAGTTCTTTCCCTTTGTGTTTTAAAACTATTATCTTGACATTCAATTCTAGAAATGGAAGAAATAAAGCATTCTTTATAATATGGACTGGAATTGTGTGAAGTAATAATCTAGTCGCACCTTTTATTTGGATAAAAAGCTAGAAAAACAAAGACTTGCTTTAGTGCATTCCTCGGCTGTCTCCAAATAGTTCTGTATTTAATAGGATGAAATACTGCAATATATCTGAGAATAGACAATACTAACCAGCACCACACCGAAAATGCCGAAGTCGTATGCATTAGATATAGATCGATCTGATTACGATGGTGTTTTGGAAAAAGTGCTCGAATTTAATATAAAAGTGAAAAAGTTCCTTCATTAATAAACCATGTTACTACCTTGCATGTTCCACTAAGAATCCATGTTGGCAGTCCACTTTTTGGTACAATGTGAAATAAAGTCTGTACTAGCTCTGTAAGTAAAGTAACTGAATCACCAGCTGACATGGCAGCAAGCGGCAGAGCAGAGGTGGTCTCGAATCGATTCGCACTTTTTCTGAAAAATAATAGAGTTGATTAATGAACATTTTTCAGCAAACTTGGGTTCAATTATCTATGTGAAGTGGCCTACTACTCCCTTTCCCAGCAATTTCCTTACCTTGTTTCATACATCAATCAGTAAAAACTATCAAATCTTAATTTAACACTACGCTTACTAGCAACATTTTCCCTTAATAATAATTACGGTTGTCTTCATCTATTGGATTTTTGATTATTTTATATTTTTAGCCAACTACATCAGAAGCCTCCATTAGGTAATAGGTTGCTGTAGAATTAATCGGACTAAGATACTCTTTCATTCATGCAGCACTTAACGGTCTCAATTTAGACGCATTAATGCTTTAACGGAATAAAAAATTTACATATATATATCTATTAATTTGTTTCACATGAACCGTCGAACATCTACTGTGCGGATCCCAGCACTCCTCGTTTTCGATTCGTTCCCCCGCATCCAACATCAACAAAGCTCATCGAATGTGTGTCGTCTTGTCTTCTGCCCGAGGAGTTCATCTTCCTTATGAATGTCGCAGAATGCCGGTCGAGTCAATTCTGCTTGTAATCTTGGAGATAACCATGTTTTGTAATTCCATTATAACTTTACAAGGAACCACTGTCAGAATTTCTTTTTGAGAATCCTAGGAAAAGCGCTTTCTTACAAACTAATATGACGGCTTTATCAAAGCTACACTACATTAGGACTGATCATTTTTTCCTGAAACGAGATGTTCGAGCAACTTAGTGGCATGACTCTTACCTGGCAATGCGAAGCAACCTCCACAAGACATACCAATTGAGACCAATACCAAATGTCGGAACGAAAAGATATAAGATAAAATAAACCGATTGTAGATTCATATCCTCAGTGCATTCCTATGATTTGAATAATCAAAAAAATAGTAGCGTTAACTATGTGTTATAATATTCACGTCTTGAAAAACGCGATATTCAAACCAAAAATTGATGTGCTTCATCAAACTCCAGCAAAAGTAGGCGGCCTCATAATAACTGTGCAATGTTTCCGAGTGTCAAACTTCAATGTGTAACAGATAGTTCATCCATCAGCCTAGCATAGTGACAGTGGTTGAGATAGAAAGAGTTAGACTTTCCTATTCGAATACTCTGATTCAACAATAAGTTTATATTACGACAGCTGTATACGGTTATTTTCCGCCCTAAGCGAGAGTGGCTATAGTTCTGGATCAATGAAGGATACGCACCCCGTTAGTCGCGAGCGACATGAAGTGCACCCAAGGGGCAGGTAGGAATGGTATCGCATGCTATCCTGAGACAAAAGTGGATCTAGGAGACGGATTTACTGTTAATATGTGCAATTTGGCACACACCTTCTGCGTCTATGTAGACGTGGTCTTGCACGTGTGCACGGGTGTGCCATGGTTAAATCAAGGTGAATTCCGCAAATCATTTCAGACTAAGGCCTGCAATCAAGACTGGAAAGTATTTGGAACATGGAACAATGTCTCCTACAACATACAAGCTTTACTTATATTAGGAAAGAGTCTAGCAAGTTAGCCACTGCTTTGTTCTCTTCTCAGATTGAATGCACATCAAGATATGCGTGGTTATCAAAAGCCAAATACAGCAAAATGCCTTATTCTACTAACGTCGAAAACGCCACCGAAAGAGCATCGTCAGTTAAAGCGATTAGAAAACAACCATTAGAATCTCGAAGCCATTGCAATTTGTTTAAATTTGAAAAAACCAAGATGACGATTTGCATCTACGATTCACATTTACTTGTAAGGGAGTTTTCCACTGACTACATGATGATACAGGCTAAAAGACAAGCTGAAGTACTTTTTCATTTGGCTAGAAACATTGAATTTTTAGAAGAACTAATAACCAGAATTGAACGCTTACAGTTGAAGAAATGTGGACTAATACCGGACTTGACAATCTCCGTTCATTGCGCACCGACATTAAGAGGAGATCGAAGCGCTCTATATGGACGTGAATAAGTTCTACAGAGAAGACCACATGTCCTTTAAGGCAATCATTGAAGATTTCAACGCAAAGAATAGATCCAGAAAAAGTGTCTGAAGAACGCCACTTAGGTTTCCAGGATTGGAATAAAACGAATAGGGTGAGCGGCTGTTCGAGTTCATGATGACAACCAAGACCATTCAAGGTAACTTGCAATTCCAGAAGCCTCAATCTCAACGCTGGACGTGTGACTCTCCCAATGGAAAGTGCCATAAAGATCACATCACACTACGAACAGTTGTAGACAACGACTCCGATCATCGACTCTGGGGATGGCGAAGACGTGGGAACGGTGGTCGAATAAAAGCCTGGTAACCACCTCGTGTTAGAACAAAGATCACATTACAGTAAATCTATGACTTTCCTTAACCGGTGCCGCTGATTTTCCAAGAAATCTATGCGGGATCAGAAAATCGGTTCCATCATGCAAGATTTCATTTATCGTGAAAAGGAAAAAAAAAGCCATTAAATTCATAAAAGGCAAAAACCATAAACTGGGATCTATTCAGATGAGGATTCGGCTCTTGGAGAAGTGCCAAGGTCTCGCTGACAGCATCGTCAAGCAACATGATCGGCTTATTCTACATTTTCTTGTCAGCGCCATCAAGGCTGCGTGTTCGAAAGTGTCCAAGAGAAGTCAGTCTCCAAAAACTGCTGAGTTAAGACACGAACGTAGAATCGCAGGAGTTGCAAGAAGTCCCCAACTCATTCTGAGCCTGTAAATGACTGCATAAGGGTGAATAAAAAGGACCTCAAGGTGAGAAGAGCAGCAATGGTGGTCGCGCTCGCAGCGACAGAGATAAGAATTCGCAGAGCCTACTGGAATTTTGCCAATTACAAGACCCAGATGAATGTACTCCGATGTTTAGTAGGAGCAGTTGCAGCTTCAAGAAAGGCGTCGAAAAAAGTCATCCACGTTTGTTGCTTGGATCTGTTCAATAACCACGTCCTCCTTTCCTCATATGAAATAAAGGAGCAGAGATATGTCGCCCACTAGATTTTCTTTCAGAAATCCAAATTGGAATTCTTTCCTCGGTGAAGAACACTTGGTCCAGAGTGCAAGATCATGACACCTGGAAACACTTTGGATACGCCTCATTCACACACTGGCTCACCTCATCATATCCTATCTGTCGGAACTCGCTAAAGTTCCACTTCAATAAAGGCCCGTCAACACCGTGTTATTGAACAAAAAGGGTGACTTCCGAGACTTCGGTAACTAAAACCGAATCTGTCGCCAACAAGCTCTTCACTCGAGTCATCCTCATCACTATTGATGGAATCTTAAACGAAAGACAATAATTTGTGCAAGCAGTGTTTCCAAAATGATCCAGTGCGGTAGATCGCATCCACGCGATGAAGACTCATTGGAGCATCGTGGGTGTACAAGAGACCGCCTTTTCTCACTTTCGTCAACTTAAATAAGGCTTTTAACTTAATTTAGAAAGAAATAGCAACAAAAGCTCCGGATAGCAAGAGGATCGCTATTCACTATTCGTGAAGATTCTTTACACGTAATAAACCACGTACGAATTTCACAAGCAGAATGTCGCTATTACGTGACGTGACGACATTAACGTCAGTGTAACGAAAGAGGTTTGACAAGTTAATCCGAACTCCCTATTGCGAACGGCATGCCAACACTAAAAATGGACTACATGTATGTTTGAATGGTTGGCAATTATGCCAAATTTGCCGTGCCGATGACATCGTTTTTAAAACACCAAGGATTAACATGGCAGAGCAATGCTGGTCCACTTTGGCAACGCTTATGCAAAGACTGGTTTTCGAATAAATCTTATCAAAACGATGTTCATGAGACGCAGGCTTGCTTCTGATACTCCACTAAACCTCAAAAAATGGATATATTCGAACACTCCAGCTATGTTGATCTGGGGCCTAAAGTAAAACTTATCTTATGTGCTGATCTCAAGAGCAAACAGAATCCACTTGGATACTTCTTCACGCGACAAAGGATAAAAAAAGGATAAAGCTCTCGGAGTTTATCAATCGATGCGTCCTGCATTTGACTTCATTAAGGATGGTGTGAAAGTGACTGAATGCATATCAGGCCTTTACAATGACTCGCGGTGTGGCTTACCGATGTGTCGAGCCAGTGCTGCTATCCTTCCAGACAAGTGTGGCACCAATTTGTAGACTCTGGAGGGATGGAAGGCTTGGTGGGCCATAGGCGCGAGGATCGATTCCACGTGTGTGTTGCAGGGTACCTCTGAACACTGCGCCACGCAAGCCATTACGTAAAATTGATTAAAGAGTTAATTGACAAAAAGTAGGTTTAATGGGCTACAAACAGGAAAGAAGAGAACAATTTACACAATGACTATTTTTTTCTGTTCGATAGTCCTGTTTCTTTTCCTACCTTCGGAAAACAAAGCAAAGAAATATTGTAACTCCACATTCAATTCAAAAGGTAATTCAGTCACCTGAAAAAAGGGGGGTTGTTTATAAATGTATAGTCAAGAGAAAATAACTTTGGTTGAAATCAATCTGTTCAGGTTACAACACCTAGACGATTACGGGAGAAACTCTCTACAAGTGAGCCTTGCCTGTTATTTTCTCTAAATAAGATTTTAAATGAACACCTACATGAAAGCATATGAAAAAAGCTTGCATTGCAGTCCTACTTTTTAGATGCTTCGTCTTCACATGTGTTTTCAGTTTCGCGGTTTTCCATTTGTTTCGTTGTCCTGTATCCGTCATCCATACGGATACTCTATTCTGGTTCTTATCTAGCTCCTTGCGGGTTGTGGATGAGAAATTTTCTATTGACATATTGCATGCTGATCGAATGTATTTTTTCTTTGATTACCGAAAGAGCAGCGGCTAGGTTGTTCCCAGGCCTTAAATTCGCATGAGATATTGCTTATGGATTTCTGCGTAGTTTGTTGCTTGGCGACTCAAAATTTTCCGCGACAGCAGTGTCTCGGGTAAATTTTGCGAATAGCGGACAGCCTGCTAGTGAACAATGCAACAAACAAGATTCCATCACAATTACATTTATCTCATCAATAATTCTGGTGCTAATTGAATGACTTGAATCCACACTAATAAAGCCTCCACTGGTCTCTACCCCGCATCAGAAATGTCCACTAAGCTCCCATATACATTAAAAGCAGAACAGTCTCCACATAGACGATACGTTTTGCTATCATATTAAGAGAGTAAACAAAAGTAGTGTACCAGACTCTACTACAGTAGAAGTGAAGCTTGTTTGTTGGAGGTGACCACAGTTCTCTTTACACGTCAGCAAACAAGAACGTGAGCTTGAATAAGTAAACATATATATAATAGATATAATCCAGTCGTGAGTAGTGCAGGAATGGAAACCACGCACCGAATTTACCTACTTCTCAAAACAAGTTCGAATTAGCCAACAATTATAGCCCTCCTTGCCATTTCGAATTGAGCTAAGTACACAAGCAAGTATCCAGTCCAAAATTCCTCAGAGAACGTAGATTCGTGAAGGTCAGAATAGATATTTCTAACTAAGCAGAGTGATTATTTCTGCCATGCTACGAAAACAATCGTAAGCTAACCTGTAATAATACTGTTATAAAAGAATTGTAATCGACAACAGTTGTTCTAGAAAAGCGACTAGTAGGTTAGAGACATCGTCCAATACAGGCGTGGTCCCACCAGGGTTCGAAGCCTCACGGCGCCCACAATTCTCTCTTTCCAAAGTGGCAAATTACTTTCTCTGAAAAACAGTCTTTTGATTCATGAAAGGCAACAACTGCTTGTGGAGAAGTCCTGGTAACACTCTTCTACCTCTTTCTTGTGATAGCAACAAAAATCATGTTCGATCAGTACACTAAGCAGCGCGAGTGAAGAAGAGAAAGTATTCAAATAGGTGCCAGATTAGAAATACCCAAAGATTTCAGTGAAAGACTGACGCAGTTGAAGGGCCGAAATTTAGGGAAGCACAGGATTAGGGGAATGAGTGAAAATAAGCTGTATGAAATACATATACGGGATATTCTGCTGTACTTTCCAATGTTAAGCAAGTTGAAAGCGTGTAATGATAACAGAAAGATACAAAGGACTAACGAGAATTTAAAGAGAAACAGGGCAAATAATCGTTTTTAAAGAGCTTTTATTAGGAGTTATATGGCACGTTAAAGTGCCGAAAAGAATTCCAACATTGTTCCTGACTATCTTATGGAAGACGACGAGAGTTTCCACGCAATCACTTAAGAACTTGGTAGCTGTAAGACTCAATGAAACAAATCTCCATTGATGAAGATGTAGAGAAAATGTTCATACACGTGTTACACACACTTTCTCCAGAATATTCTGTAAAATTAATAAACCGAAAAAATCATAGCAAGTCGGACTTTTTTTAATGCAATAAATTCTTAATGTTGGATAAATCCTGGCAAATCTTAAAGACAAATTTTATGAACAAATTCTGATTCAAAATTTTGATTGAGTAAACAAAGATTTTGCTTCAGAACAACATTGCACATTTTCAAGGCATTTCTATTCGGATATTTTCGTTAGCATTTCCATTATTGATGGTTACTTTGAAATGTAGTAGCTTTATGGATAATAAACTATTTATAGAATTTTCCAATCTGTTGTGTGGAAAAATTTTTTCGGAATGACACATCCTCTAAGAGAAAACTCTGATAGTCGAGAATGATTAAATTTGAATAAGTAAATTGTGATAAATGTCAGCGATATTTAGGAATATGAAAAGCGCACAAAGTATGCATAATAAATACGATAGCAACACGGCTTGCCACTCAGCTCTTACTTGATTTTTTCCCTTTTCTTCTGAGAAAACTTTTTAAAAGAAACTCGTATTTCGCAACTTCCAATCAGCTGGCATAGCGGATTTGGCGAATCATGAGCTTAAACACCTCTATTGTATGTTATTCATGAGAAACTGCTCCACTAGTTCGATCACAGTTAAAAATTGCTTCTGCACAGTAAATTTAACGTTGTTATGTTCGCATCGTTTTCTTGTTCAGCAATCGAGAGGTTTTCAAACAGCATACATTTACTTCCATAGAAAAACATAATACATTTAAAGTTAGACCGATCATCAGCTCTTTAGACGGGCCAACGGATAGAATAACCTGGTTTTTAAGCCTGATACTTACCCAGTTGCTTAACCACATTCCAGCTCACCTCACAAACCCCCAGATGTTCCTAGAACGTCTACGCAACGCGTCTCCTAATAACGCGTACGTGATGGAGTCTTTCGACGTTACCGCGCTGTACGCCAACGTGTCGAATGACTCCGCAATGCAAGCCATCTTCGAACTTCTTGTTGAACATGAAGGAAGAATAAATATGTATGGTTTGTCCATCCAGCAGCTAATGGCTCTCTTAAAGGAGTGCCAAAACTGCTCGATTTTCAGATGGTCTGAGAAATATTCCTCGCAAACAAGGGGGTTGGCAATGGGACAACGATTGGCACCAAGCCTGGCCATTGTGTTTATGTCTAAGATAGAAGTCCCTGTTCTCCATCTCAGGCCATTACTCTACTGCAGATATGTAGATGATTGTTTTGTCGTCTTCTCTACGCACGAGGAGATGGAGAAATGCTTTGAATTATTGAACGAGCTGTCCGAGTACATAAAGTTCACCCGGGAGAAAGCGAGAAAAAACTGGCTTCCGTTTTTGAATGTTCAAATAAACCTATCAAGTAGCGGTTACCTGACAAAGTGGTATCGAAAGCCAAGTAACAAGAACATTCTTGTTCATTTCCTTTCTTCCCACCCTTCACACACAAAGAGGGCGACTGTGAGAAACATGTTTCGAACAGCCACCTCTGCGTGCTGCACTACCAGGGAAATGAAGGAAGAGTCGCGCGACTTGGTTCGGCAAATAGCCATCTCCAATGGCTACGAAATAGTAGCCCCACGAGATAAGTTTAGAAGGAGAGCGACGCGCCCATGCGAAACACTTGGCCAAAAGAAAGTTCCGTTTATGTTGCCTTAAGCGACGAAGTAAGCGTAGCTATAAAACGATGCTTAAAAAGGGCAGGTCTAGAGGAATCGGTTGCGATAGTTGAAATACCACTGGCTACTCTATGTCGTCAATTAGTTCGTAACCGCCTGTATGACCGTCTGTGTGAAACAACAAATTGCGTAATTTGCCCTTACGGCAGGGACGGTGATTGCATGAGCTCAGGTACGATATACCTGGTCTCTTGTAACAATTGCGGAGATGAATATATTGGCGAAACGGGCAGACCTTTGTGTATCCGTATAAAAGAACACCTAGATGGCAAACGAAAACTAAGACGAAGCACCCCACTAGGCACGCATAGGATACAAAAGCATAGCGGAGACGATTTTGAAGTAAGAGTCAATATCCTTGCACAGGAGTCCAAAACACCGGCGCGAAAACTTTTTGAGGCTTTTTGGATAAATGCTAAAAACTCTACAATGAATAGCAGGGACGAATACCCGGAGGTCATACGCGACCTGATCCCGTATGTTCGCATGGATTTTTGATGTGGGGTGGTGCAGTCGTCAACCATATGCTACTATAATCAGCTGTTCGAAACTTCCTCATTGGAAGTCACGAAAAAGCGGTGGGTTTTTTCGAGAAGTTGTTGATCATGTAATTACCATAGAGCCTTTCGTCTTTTGGTAAGTGTTATTGAGGCGTTTGACCTAGTAGATTGTATAGCAGCATACCCTTCCAGGCTCTAAAGAAGGCGATACTGTCGAAACGTCAGCTAGTGTTGTATTGTATTGTGTTTTTCTATAGAAGTAAATGTATGCTGCTTAGAAACCTCGCGAGTGCTGAACAAGAAAACAACGCATTCATATTCCAATGCCGAGGTTAATAGAAAGTTGATCCTGGGAACTATTACAAGTTGTTATGCTCACTAGAGCAGTGGTGAAACGTAGTTCTTAGAGGTGCCCTACAATACACACTATTCAGTTATTGCTTCAACCTCGCGTCCCAGGTTCTTCAAACCTTCCATCCATACGGGGTCGACGAATTTCTACCGCAGTTATCTCGTAAGATGAAAGCACTGACTTGATACATATAACGGTAGTGCTCCACAAATTATTAATTTCATGAGCCAAATGCATATTCAATCGCTTTCACGATAATGAAATGAAGTCGAGTGCATGACGCATTCCTAATGCAGTGACGGGCATCGACCGATTTTCCTTTAGTTTCATTAGAAATCTCTAGAAGCGCTATTAGTTTTGCTTGAAATCGTTGAAATATTTGCGGTGCTTTGAAATATTTAGTTATTTAGTGATGATCGTCGCTTACTATTACATCTATCAATAAATTATCGTGACCGTGTTAACTATGTGCAGCTAGAAAACAACGAAATCAAAATACGGAAGAGAAGTATTTTGAAAATGCAACCGTGCTCTCTAAGGATCAGTCATTTTGATGGTACACCAGTCCCACTCGTAATACCACGGCCCTGAGGAGGGAAAAGTCGTCGCCGAAACATCAGCCATCGACCAACGAGAACAACAGCAACAACAACGACAACGACAACGAAGACTTATACCAACTTCGCATCAGCTTAAGATCAGTTTATAAGATCACATATATAAATTTGTCAACTATCTATGCTGAGGTTTTCAGAAAGTCGGTCTTTTAAGTTATCATGTCTTACTTTTGTTTATATTTTCACTGACCTTGACGGATAAAATAACTACAGCTGACCAATAGTGCTTTAATGTGGTACGAGCACACGCTGGCATTCTTAAATCAGAGGAAGGCTCGACAAAATGGGACTTAGCTAACTCGACTACGATTCCTGATCTTTGTCCACTCTTATTTGATAATCCGAATGTTGAGCGTCTCAGCTCAATTGGTTCTTTAGACTAAACGAATTTTCAGCGGTGTGTCACAATTCGATGCTTACTATCTACGCAGAGTTATGACAAAAAAGGTCGAAAAACCTTTTGAGAATTAATGAGAGATTTTTTACATCATTCCTTTTCGAATATATTCTGCGAAGGCCAGCACTTCTTCCATTTGATTCGCTTTCTCACATTAATCACCCACAAAGGTCTTCGAGATTGCGCGTGAGTTCGGCTACTGGTTAGTGATTTTTTGTTCTCTTTATGAATATTGTCAAATGCTGGTCGAGTTATTTACCCATGGAATCCTGGGTTGGCAGCGCAGGTGCGTTCCCATGTATTCACCACAGGCCGTCACCACCTTTTATGGATCGGATGGACCTTCTAGAAAAATTTCATACATATTCACCGACCCTAGACGGATGGCGACTTCACCGGATCGGTGAGATAGATGCAATCATGGTATTAATGAATGACGTCTCTACTCAGTCTCTAAAAACAAAAAGTTGAAATAGAACTGAAGGTTGAAAGGAACATGCTATAGCCACATGTTAAACAAACAGCTTCCGAATACATACGACAGTCAAAATCTCGTATCGAGTTAACGAAAGAAAGTGATAACAAATAAAGCATTTATTCAAGCCTAATAACCAGGGAGCTTAATAAGTAATACCTAAGAAAATCTAATAACGAAGAACCATTTTCAAAAGACTTGGTATTTGCATCTAGCTGGTAACCCGTTGGTTTACTTAATATTTTTAACTGATTAGAAAATCTACCGGCTAAGAACGAGCTAAGAAGCTATAATAACCTAAAAAGCTTTATTGAAGTTGAACGCGTCCAAAAATACAATCAAGTAGATTGATGAACTTTGCATTCTTTCTGAGTATTAAATTAATCTCGTCAGAATAAAAGGAATATCTGACTGAAAAAAGGCGAAAACAAAATGCGAATAAAAGCAGTCCTAGTAGGTAGCTGTACATAATGTGACATTTAAGACAACTTCAACTTTATCGTTCTAAATCACATAACTTCCTAAAAAAAAGTAAGGCTATTGCTAAGAGACTCCCGCAAAAAACTCCTTCCAGCTATGTGAAAATCTTAATATGTTTTTAAACGGATGCAAGGGTCAAGTTTTCAGCCTTAATATCAATTCTTTCAGGATACATAGTACGTTCGGACATAGGGGAGGACTGGGTTCTCTGGAGCACAGAATTGAGCCAATGACCACGCCTTCATTGTAGGGGCACATAACACCACTACGCTATATGCACTGCAATGCTGTACAACGGCAGAACATCTCATCTGAATGCAGAACGTTGTCAGATATCAAAAGTCGACATAAGTTTGCAACTTTATTATGAATGCAAAAAGCTTCATGACGAAAACCATCTGCACTCATTTGCCTATTAATGAACTGCTATAACAAAGGTATTATTCACTTCTACAAATATCCCAAGCAACTTTAAGCGATCTCTGAATGGAATATTGTGCACAATTTTTTGTCACTAATTTTGTTTGCTTGTGAAACGATGAATGTATTTTTTTCTTCATTTCTCTCAAACATCAACACTTCTACGCTTTCACGCATTCATTGAAGAACGATTTTATTCAGTTAACCTTATGTTTTTGAGAAGTAGTAACGAATAAAGTTGTACTTATTAAAGACTCGTGAAAGCTCTAGCATTTATCTTCCAACTTGTACTTCATTTACATTAATTAGACTTGTTTTGATTTAGGCTTCAATTTAGGCTTAATAAAAAAGGATAAAGCTCCCGGGGTTGATCAATCCCTGAGGGATGCGACATGCATTCGGCTTCATTAAGCATGGTTTAAAGGTGATTGAATGCATATCTGGCTTTTACAATAAGTTGCGGTGGCCTACCGATGTATCGAGCTAGTGCTGTTGTCTTCCCAGATAAGTTTGCTACCAATTTGGTACCAGGAATTGAAAGCTTGGTGGGCCATGGGCGCGGGGATCGATTCCACGTGTGTGTCGCGGTGTTGCCTCCAACCACTGCGGCACACGCGCCTTTTTTACTTCGTTATATCTATGCTAATCTAATACTGACCGCCATAGGATAGACTGTTGAAAGAAAAACGATTGATTATCAATGAGCAACAAATCACCCAAGGACCACCTTGTACAAAAGAGCTGCCCTGAGTAAGCAGTCCTCCCTCAAACAGTGCCCATTGCAGTAGATTCAACTTGATGCGACTACGCTTCCTCAAATCATAAGGATAAATGGCCGTGGACAATTGATTCGAATCAATCTGTTTTTGAAGAAAAAGAATAAGAAGATGTCAAAACGTTAAACAATTAAAGTTGCACACCAATTTCGCGGTAACTTGTAAAATTCAAACAACTTTTTGTTTTATTCAATTTTGGAGTTTTTGTGCAAACTTGAGTTTGTAAAACAAGATAATCAACTTTCTAGCTATAACTGAAAAAAACTGTTGCGAAAAGATAAGGATTAAAGCTCTCGGGGTTGAACAAACCCTGAGTGAAACGCCATGCATTCGACTTCATTAAGCATTGTTTCGAAGTGATTGAATGCATATCTGGGCATTATAATGACTCGAGATAGCCTACCGATGTATCGAGCCAGAGTTTCTATCCTCCCGGATAAGTCTGGCACCAATTTGCCTACCTCGGAGAGATGGAAGGCTTGGTGGACCATAGAAGCTGGGATCGATTCCACGTGTGTGTTGGAGGGCGTCTCCGACCACTACGCCACAAGAGTCCCATATATATATAATGTGTATAATAATTAATTTCGAATTTAAAAAAGGCGTTTCATTCACATTAGTTGACTGAACACTACAGATTATTGGTTCGATTTACGGTTTTATAAATTGCTTCAATATGGGTGAAAATGTTCTTTCCTATTTCGAGTCATTCGTGTGCTTCTTCTATATTTACTTCTTTAATTGTTCTAAATTATTTGTTCAGATAGAAAGCTTTTTCGTTGGAAGTGAGACCAAAAACCTTCCTTATTGAAATCACTTTTTCTCTGTAATTCACTTCAAAGCGAATCGACAATATGCAAGTTATTTCTACCTTTGCAGCTTTTCCTTCTCATCTGAAGCATTTTCTCAGCTAAGCACAAGATTATGAAAAAAAGGATCAAACACGAATGAAATTCAATTCATCGACCAACAAGCTGGCTAAATAAACATGGTTGTATATGTATATGAGCGACTGCTAAATAAACTCAAAATATGCATCACTTGAAGTGATTCGTATAATTTTACGAATGTTTCTTGCTTATGTAGATGTATGAACATTTGTAACGAATAAGCAGTAGCGTATGTATGTGCATATATACATGGTGGAGGCACGAACATCTGAACGAGCGATGTGAAAATAATAATATTATCTTGCAAAAGTCTATTTTTATATGCATCAAGAACCCTTCCCCCAACAGTAGAAAACCGTTCGCTTCTAAGAAATAAGAACAATGCAAGAAAGTCTATCAAGTGAAGATTAGATCGCACAGTGTAATTTAATACTATGAAATTTACATATATTACTTTAAAAAAAAACATAAAAAGAATCTCAGAAATCGACACCTCAATTCCTTTGTGTTAAATTTCGTTGCAACAGCAGCAGATTCATCGGGACATTAGATTATGAGTTAGGTGATCGTATTCTGCGAATCACCATAAGAAATATTTCTTGCGCACAGTTGACCTGTCTTCATGTCGTGCATTTTCCAGCACTTTTTTGTTTCATCATACTGCACCTGTCATCCAGACAGGTGGTCCGCTGCGGTTGTTGTTTCATCTCCAAGTTTAGGGTCTGTGAGCTTCTATGCTCATAGACATGGTAAATTCTGGTAAACAGTTTTGTTTCTGGAAGCGTGAGAGGGTCGGACTAAGGCTACTCAGGTGGTCATTATAAGCAGTTGCTAGTTTCGTTCTTTGGTGGGAGGATTCCCAGTTTTCGATTGTTGTAGCACGACAATGATATGGTTCCAGCGCCATTTGTTAACATACCGTTTAAGAACCATATAACAAGTCGAAAAGAAGGAAACATGGATCTTCTGCTAACTGGAAGGCTCACGAAGAAGGGTTTGACATAGAGCCCACCTTTGAAAATGCCTGACGTGAAGCACTTATACACGCTCTCCACTTATTTTGAGAGAGAGAGAGAGAGTAAAAAATATCCTCGTGATGGCCGGTTCTTTCCGAAAATCACTTTATCTAGAGATTTATTACGATAATTCTGCGTTAGAAAAACAGTGAGTGAAAGTTATTGAAGTTTCAATAATCAGAACAGTGGTTAAAGCAAATAAACACTAAGACAACGACGCCCCTCGTTAAGTTTGAGGCAATCTGAGATCAAATCAGAATGCAACAAATAAAACGGGCAGTCACAAAGTGAGGGAAGACGATGATGAGAAGAAAGGACAAAATGGGACTACAATGTTTTAATTTCTATTTAGTGCATATTCCTTTTTTCAAAATGCGGCACGATGTGAATCCCACTACGGCGATCTTTTCAAATGCATGCCTTAGAGGAAGACAAAGCAAGGACATTGGTTGGTGTGGTGGATGGTACGTGAGCCACGGTAATGGCAATCATTAGTTCGAAACCCACATAATGTTCCGAGTTCTGCTCATATCCCAATTATTTTTGTATTTCCTCTCCAAGTAACGGAAAAATCAAGTAATGAAACTTGTCCGTGTGGAAGGAAAGGTACTTTAGACGGAGAAATGGGATGGACAAGAAGGAAATCTGTAGAGAATTTTGTCAATTGTAGACGAATCCATGAAACTTTGTCGGTTATATTCTCTATATGATTAGAAGCCATCGCAGTGCAGCCGGAAATGGCGAAACTAATCTACCAGCATTAACTATGCTCATTTCAACTAATAATTTACTCCCAATCTACCGTAATGATTTGATAATCTTTAAAAGGCATATGGTTAACTTGAAAAAGTGAAATTGCAGGATGGCTATTTAAGGTGACAGCGTAGTATCATTACGAGAGCGAGTTGTATTGTATCCGATCACGAGGAAAAATAAATTTGCGAACACCCACGTTATCAAACTTCCTATAAATGTACTTCTTAACTAACAATGGAAATCTAACATGGATGTTTTATTTTGTACTAAAAGTGATATACACAGCTTTGGTTACAATATATCGGTTCCCGATTCGTTCTCCAACAACTATCATAAAATTCACCTTCGACCAGTGAAGGGCGCGTGTAGCGCAGTGATTAAAGACGCCCTGAAACACACAGCCCTAGGCTCATCAACCCTCCCATCTCTCCGGTGTTGGTGAACTGGCACCAGACTTGTCTGGGAGGATAGCAGCATTGGCTCGATATATCGGTACGCCACCGCTAATCATTGTGAAAGGTCAGATATGCATTCAATCACTCCAAACGATTCTTAATGAGGTCGAATGTATGGCGCATTTTTCAGGAATTCATCAACGCCTACAGAACTGTCCTTTCTACTGCCAACCAACAAGAATTCAATATCTAGCAGAAAAAATCATTTTTATTTATAAATAGAGCATTTCACCTCATAGAGAAATTGTTAATTGCTTCACCAAAGTAGCGCTTATTGAGAGTGAACCATTGCTCATATGCTATGTAAATAGATCGACCAGCAACTGAATTTGCTGAACACACCTATGTAAGCCGACTTTCATTTAATCTGGCTATGGTATGGTGATCTCGTGCTACTTCACTGATAAACTAGCGCGAGGTTGATACAAAAATCATTTATACAGTTACGGTTACAGCACCTCTGCCTTCTTCGAAGCTTTAGTGAAACAGTCGTTCATTTTTGCGCAGTGTGTCTTCACAGTTATTATTAACAGGTTACTATCAGCAGACCGCCAGTCAACAACAGTCTTGTATAAAGCGACGCACTGCAAGGTGAATCTACCACACTCAAGCAGTGTTCTATTTTATTGCATTCGGCTTTGAAGATTCAAGTCATACAAATGAACGGCTGTGGACAAACGAATCAAGTCTTTCCGGTCCTAATGACGGCGAAAGTAGCGAAACATTGGCCATATAAATTTTCGTAACATACTTGTGTTCGCTTATCACTCTAAGGGTACACTGATTGAGGCCTGAATATATTTATGAAATATGGAAAATTTTGAGTTCCCTAGCGAACTCCACGATTAGAATGTCCATTCGTTATTAGAAAGAGTGAGCGCAGCTATAGCAAATCATCAACAGTACTGTGATAATTTTTGATGTGGTCGTTGTGATAAAGGGTGCGTCGCTGCAGCAAGGCTTGGTATACGATTACTGATACCAACAAGCAACCCTTTTTGAGAAACTATGCTGGATTCCAACAATTTTCGAGGTTGATATATATATTTATGTGATCTCACGAACTGATCTTCTTAAGCAGACGCGAGGTTGGTACAGATCCTCGTTGTCGTTGTCGTTGTTTTTGATGTTATTGATCGATGGCTGACGTTTCGGCGACTTCGCCTTCCTCAGAGCCTGGACGTATTTTATGTTAGAATACTTTTTATTATTCGGTGGAAAAGAAAGGTGTCCGCATAAAAGAACATCTAGATGGAAAAGCTAAAATCCGTTTAAACACCCCTCTAGGTACGCATAGGGCACAAAAGCACAACGGCGATGATTTTGAAGTGAATGTGCGGATCCTTGCGCAGGAATCAAAAACATCAACGCGCAAAACTCTTGAGGCGTTTGGACAAATTTCAAAAATCCAAAGATGAACCGGAAGGACGAATGCCTCACTATCACGCGTGACCTGGCGCCATATTTTAAAATGATATTTTGACCCTGGGGCGTGTCTTGTTCGCGTGAACTACGTGTCGGCCAGTCCCGCACGTAATCACGATGAGTGGCCTTTCTGTTCAATATGGCGTCTATTTGAAAGTTTGATCTTCATTAATACTTTAACCTTCTTTTCCACCGAATAATAAAAAGTATTCTAACATAAAGTACGTCCAGGCTCTGAGGAAGGCGAAGTCGCCGAAACGTCAGCCATCGTTCAATAACATCAAAAACAACGACAACGACAACGACAACGAAGATCTGTACCAACCTTGCGTCAGCTTAAGAAGATCAGTTTATAAGATTACATAAATAAATATATCAACTATCTATGCCGAGGTTTATAGAAAGTCGGTCTTTCGAATTTTCGAGGTGTTGTAGAGTCCACCTCAGCGGTATTTCATAGGTTTAACATTTTTCCGCTAGAGTGCCCATGAATTCACGTGTAGAGTTTTGACTAGTAGACGTTTCGGCGGTTTCGCCGTTCTGAGAGCCGTTTTCTTCGTTGTAGCTCTTCTAGTTATTTGGTGGAGACCATTCTTCAACCATGTCTCCATCAAATAAATAGAAGACTTACAACGAAGAAAGCGGCTCTCATGAAGGCGAAACCGCCGTTGCGTCAGCTGTTGTGTGCTAATAAATTCTCTAATGCCAACCTCGTCTTTGCTCACTGAAGAAGAACTGTGAATTACGCTTGCCATTTTACTCGTCATTTTTCGAAGTTCTTCCGGCACAACGACGGCTAATGAAGGATTTGATTTTTGTTGCCTTGTCTTTCAATTGAAATGTCGAACCTGTTTCTGCTTGTTTGTCCACTTGGAACTATTCTCCACACTCATCACAGCTCGAAATAAAAAAGAAGACTGTTTACGATGGTTTCGCTAACGAATATGCTTGATATCTTTTGGTGAATCGTGTCCACATCCTCACACTCTACACAAGAAATCGAATAAATTTTTTTTTAAGTTCAACTTATTGCAGCCGCTGCTTATTCAGTGCAATGCTGCAGTTCTACTAGGTTGCTTGGAAATTAATGTCAGATTGCAGTTTCATTTTTCACCAATATACTTTTGCAAAAGTTTTTTCCGAATACTGTACCCTAATATCATTCTAAAACTTATTTTATGTTTATGTCTGCATAATTGAATTATAAAGAGAATTGTGTTTTTGACAACTTCTGACGAATAGAATTTCAGATGTGAAGATAGCAATTTCAACAAAACTGACTACACAAATTCAAACTTGGGCAAGGTGCAGCGCAAACGGCTGGAAATATTAATGAGGTGTGGGCCAAGGAAATGTTAGCGAGCGGACCCTCCATCGTTAGTTTGGAAAATTTCGTTCGTGCTAATGCAAACATGAAGATGAGGAAAGCCGCAGAGGCTCTTCTTCAACCGACAAGGGTGGTCATACGAACTGCTTTGTTGAGCTGATGTGTGGTTGGTATAAGCTGCCGTTGTTGCCAATAACAAAATATTCTTAGGTCACCTATGCTGTGTGCAACCAAACAGTACGCATGTAATAGAGTCATTCGATGTTTCTTCATTTTCTAGTAATGTGTTAAATGATTCCGCAATTCAAGCCATCCTCGAGTTACTCGTAGAAAATGAAAAGAAAATAAACATGTTTGGCTTGTCGACTGAGCAGCTGATGACTTTTTTAAAACAGTGTTCTTGTTTTTCAATCTGTACGTGGTCAGAAAGATATTTTACGTAAATTGTAGGGTTAGCCATGAGACAGCGTTTAGCACCAAGCCTTTCCATCGCATTTGTGTATAAGGTCAATGCTCCAGTTCCCGATCGCCGACCCTTACTCTACTGTCAATAGATTGACAATTGCCTTATCGTCTGTTCCATATAGAAACAGATTGGTGAATCCTTCGAATTGTTAAATAGATTCTCAGAATACATAAAATAAAAACAATCCGAGAACGATTTTTCATATTTAAACTTTCCAAAAAACCTCTCAGAAAGTGGCTTCACAACAAAATGATGTCGAAAATCGGGTACTAAAACTATAGTAGTGCCTCCCCTCATCCTACGCACATAAAGAAAGCGTTCTTCAAAAACGCGTACCGAACGACTAAAAATGTGTACATAGAAGAGGAAAGAAAGAATTTGTCGAACTCGACAGGAAAAACAGCGATTTCTAATGGCTACGAGGCAGAAGTCACTCGGCTAGACCAAAAGGGAGGATTGTTCCCCAGAACAGTGTTCCAAATCTAAGCAAGATTCCTTTCAAGCTACTCTTCATATCAAACGAAAGAAGTCACGCCATTAATGGGTTCCTATGAAAAAGTAGTATTGAAAATTCTGCGGCGTTTACTGGCCTCCCACACAATACCCTACGCGCGGTCGATTAGTTCGCAACCGCCTCTGTGATGTTTTGTGCAGCTCAGAAAACCGCATAATCTGTCCTGACGGCAGATAAGAGGACTGCATGAGTTCAGAAACAATATACTTGCTCTCATTTAACTTATATGGTGAGGAATACAATGGGAAATGTGTAGGCCACTTTGTGTTTGCATGAAAGAGCACCTTGATGAAAAAGTTAAAATCCGACAAAGTACTCCTCTAGGTACACATGGTGCGCAAAGGAACAACGGCGATGATTTTGAAGGGACTATCAGGATCCTTGAGCAGGTACCAAACACATCAACGCGCATAACTATTGAGGTGTTTTTGGTAACTTTCGAAAATGCAAAAATAAACGTGAAAGACGAATGCCTCACTATCACACGTGATCTGGCGCCTTATTTCAAAACGATTTTTTCGCCCAGGTGATTTTCGCACACTGTCTCACTTGAACAAATCGTGGCATTCCCATTCGCAACAGAACGATGAGTAGTTCTTTTGATCAATGTGGCGTTTATTTAAAAGTTTGATCTTCATTAAGACCATAGATATTTCACCAAGTGTAAGGCTACTGATATACAAAATACGTCCAGGCTCTGGGCAAGGCGAAATGGCGGAAACGCAGCACCAGCAACAACAACAACAACTGCTAATACAAACCTCGCATCAGCTCAACAAGTGAAGTTTGTAAAAACATATATAGATGTATTGATTATTTATGCCGAGGTTTGCAGAAAATAGATCTTTTGAGTTACTGGCATTGATTGAAGTTGAAGGCATTTCCGTAATCAAACACACGCGCAACTGTTCGAGAACATCTAGAAGAACTCAGTACAAGCATCTCAACTATTTCACACAATTCAAAAAAACACTTAGTAAATGGGCGCCGCACAAATTAAATGATAATGAATTAAAACGCAATTCTAAAGCATCTCCAACGCTTCTTTTTTGAAACTAGAACGGCCCGTTTTAAAAATGTTTTGTGGCAAGCGCTCCACCTAACGATTTGCCTCCTCATCGTGGCTTGGACGTGTTCCTGGGTATCGGACAACCAAGTGTAATGAGGATTCATCTCCCTGCAGCTCTTCCAAGTTGAGAAGAAGTTCGAAATTTCCATCACAAAGTCCATCTAGAAGTAAACCAATACAGGGATCCACCACCATCCTAGTATCAAACTAGTCGGCATAGTGGCACATCTTCCTCTGATCTACAACAGCTACGACTGTCTGTGATGGTGACGACCTGAGGTAGACTTTGGCTAGACTGACCTCGGAATTCTACAAAGGGCCACAATAGCTTAAGCAGCAAATCTTCGAAAAATGGAGAATATGCTGCGACCCTCAGAATTAGTGAGGGCAGGGTATTCAAGTAAGTAAGTATTGTGGTGAGCAATGAGAAATAGTTTACCCATGACAACCGGCCATGATCGACTTGATGCTTCGTCTGTGATGAAACTCTGCAACAGTTCTCAAATCCAAAATTTCACCAAGACAAGGTTAAGGTAACCAGACTCTCCAGGCCATCAGCCTACCCATTATCGCTTCTTCGAGCACATCGTCGAAACTTTCTGTGCTGGAAACGCTTCAAAAACCAAGCCGAGACTACGAATGTCTCCAACGACTTCACCGCTTCTAGAAGGCGAGAATTTTATACAGTAGGCATAAATAAACCCGTCCCCCGTTGGCAAATATTCCTGTAATCTAATGCTTTTTATTTCAACTAAAGAAGTTTATTCCGAGCTTACACATGCCATTTTGAAAATGCAGGTTGAAGCCGAACCCTAATTTTCAAAGAACCTATCATATTAATAAGCTCCAATTTTAATTTAAAAAAATTAGATAATCGTTGTATAAAACATCAAAGTTTATCATTATCGAGAAGAATATGCGCACTTGGATTTATCTTTTGAGTGAGTGTTTACCTGGTAAGTCGCTATTTATGTTACCAGTTAGAAGGCCGTCAAGGCTTCCGACGAAATTTTTACAGCGAAGACGGTCGACATGCAGACCTTCTATACTTTCTTCACAACCACAAACAAGAGGAACAAATTCAGAGAAGTTGACATGAAGGATCGAGCCTTTTTGCTTCGTTTATTTCAAGAAATGAAAAACCATTTAATATCGTGCCACATACATATACGTAGGAAATGTCGAGTCACATCTAGAAGCACCAAAGCAGAGAAACACTGAAACAATTTCCAAAACCAGATCTCTAGCAAGGAAAGATGACTCTTTTCAAATCCTAGTAAAGCCATCTTTTATGGGAAAATTTCTGTTAGATAATGAAAAAGCGCATCAGGAACTGAAAAATCTAAGGATGTGGTATTGGCGATCAGTTGAAACGGAACAGTTCTGTCAAATAATAATATTTAATACACAACAAATATCCAAAATTTAAAAGAATTTGGAAGCAAAACAAACGCCACTTCCAACTTCTTCCACGTGACTCTCATTTGAAGACTTCATTGCTAGTCTTTAATTAACTCCATGTCTGTTTTCTGGGAAAAACTCCCACAACCATAAGGTCGAAGACGATTTCAGAGGACTAGTTCGTCGGCTTAAGAAAGTTAAAATTTTAAAAAGACGAAACCTGACAAACTAACCTTAATTGTGAACATCTGTATTCGAACGGTTTTTATTTCGATTAGTACATGAGTGTACGATAAATACACTTGAAGTTAGAGGTTAAAAAAGAAAACTATGGTAATCCCCATGACTAAATTTCTAGTAACCTAGGCATTAATCTAATAATTGTTTATATTCCTGCTGCTCATTAAGAATAAAAAAGGATAAAGCTCTCAGCATTGGTTATTCCCTGAGGGGTGCACGCCATGCCACTTCTTTAATTATCGTTGGGGGTGACTGGATGCATCTCTGGCCTTTACAATGACTCGCCGTGCTTTCCCGATGTATCGTCTCAGTGCTGCTATCATCCCAGACAAGTCTTCTACCAATTTGCAGACACCGGAAGGCTTCGTGGGCCTAGTGAGCGAGGATTAGTCCTATGTGTATTGCAGGGCGCCTCAGACCACTGCGCTACAAGGACCTCTACTCAACAAGAATATAGAGGAAGATTTTATTTAGAAAGAGTACAGCGTTTTATAGAAAAAAAAGCAAAGACCTAAGTTGAAAGCTGAATATCGTTGGGGGTGACTGGATGCATCTCTGGCCTAGTGAAGTAAATGTCGTTGAAGAAGGATGTCTACGTGACAGACGCCTAGGCTATTCTATTAGTTGAAGAATAATGAGATAAAGCATTAGGCGCTTATCAAGTCAGTAATCCCTTAGAGATGCACCACGCATTCTACTCCATTTGTACCATCGCAGAGGTGACTGAATGAATGTCTGTTCTGTACAATGAGTTTCAGGGGCCTAGCGATGTATCACATCGGTGTTTTTTGATCTCCCAGACGAGTCTGGGTTTAAGCCTGCTATGTCGCTGATCCGAAGAGATAAGGAAATATGCTGATCTAGAGTGCGGAGTAGGCCAAACAACCAGAGTACGGTGGCGCACTTCTAACCGCTATGCTTCACGATACCTATCCCATAGAAATTCTGAGTTCAAACTGATGCTTATTTAGACGACGTTAAACAATATTTAAATAGATTAAAACGAAATTTTTTATCTCTAAATTGATATTTCGAGTTACACCGTACGTGTTCTACAAGTGCCAACAAAATTCTAAATCACAATCATAACTTTTTATTTGCTGATTACTCTGACTACTACAGTTTTTCATGGCAGGGTATCTTGTAAAATGAAACCAAGGTGACGTTGAGATATTTCCAAAACTCTGGATCGCAGGTGTGTGCGTCGGGGAACGAACGCGCTATAACCCTTTCCCGGGAGACAACGCGTTCACCACGACACCATGCAGGTCCTTCGTTTCGCCTGTCTCTCGGCTATTTTTCTACCTATCAATGCCACCAGTAATAACCCGTCAATGGAATTCATCTGGGGAGTGCAAATCGGCATTGAACCCAGTTAAGCAAGTTGAAATCACAATGCTAAATTTTTATTTGCTGCCTACTATAATTTTTCAAGGCAGGTTATAATGCGAAATATAACCACAATGATGCTGAGATATTTGCAAAACTTCGGACTGTAGGTGTCTGCGATCAAAAAAAAATCAATCCCATTGACTGGTGATTGTTGATTGCACTGATCGATAGAACAAACTGAGAGACCGGCAGAACGCAGGGCCCGCATGGTGTGATGGTGAGCGCGTTAGCCCCCGGAAATGGTAGCAAAGCGTTCGTTCCCCACCCCAGACACTTGTGCTCCGGAGAATTGTAAATGTTTACCTAGCCAACAAATGACAACAGAACTGTAAATGATCAAATGAATGTTTGGCGAATGTTTGGATTCTACCATAACCGGTGGCAGACCGCCACCAACGACAACAAACGAGTAAGACACACGGATAGAAGATGTGCTGAAGTCAGCACTAATCGTTAAGTAGGGTCTTCACTATGTCTAAGTATTCAGTAATTCGTTATTAACTCTGCGATACTAGTGTTCGTTGATTGACTCAGTGCTCACTAGTTGCATAATTGACGTTGAAATCCAAGATGAAGTATTTCTGT
The DNA here is from genome assembly GCA_900624975.1 of Angiostrongylus costaricensis. Taxonomy (NCBI): domain Eukaryota; kingdom Metazoa; phylum Nematoda; class Chromadorea; order Rhabditida; family Metastrongylidae; genus Angiostrongylus; species Angiostrongylus costaricensis. The sequence goes on along the minus strand of UYYA01004109.1, from coordinate 126,254 downwards.
GTAATATTAACACGAGGTTAAAGTAATTAAACAAGCGAACTATTCATATTTATCCAGCTGGTGTTATTGATAGAGTGGACGATTTTAAAGAAGTCTGAAAGAGATACCAAAAGAAAACATCTGATAAAACCGATTGATGTTAACGCAAATCCTTAAAATTCAAGCAGACAGAGCAAGACTAAGGGAACTGTCTAACATTTGGAATCCAATGCAAACCACACCTTCTCCTTGATTCAATTCTCCACACCTGCCTAAACAAGCCTCTGCCCAACAAGGCAACGGTAAATTGTTAGCACACTTGCCTGAGAGAATAATACCGCTGATTTGATTAGATCGGTGGGCAACCGAAAGTCATTTTATAGGCCGAATATGCATTCAGTCACCTTCACTATAATCCACGCAGTCAAATGAATGGCACACCACTTGGTGGCCCGTAAAAGTGGAGCGCTGCATCCTTAAATACGAAAGTGCTTATAACAAAAACTGATTAATTGAAAACCAGCGTTTCTTTTTCTGCCTACAACAGTATCAAACTTTTTTCAAGCGCTTTTAATAGCGAAAACTTGGTTTATACAATATAAATTACCTAAAGATTTTAGTCAGTAGTCAGCTAAGTGCTTGATCCGTTATCCTCGTGAGTGTCATAAGTCCAGCGACAGTGAAAGCATGGAGGGATTGCCTAGTCAGAGAGTGGAATTAATGAGTGTTTGTACTTGCCAGTGGAGCGCATCACTTCATTATGCTACTACACACCCCTCGAACTGAATTGTAGCACACTAATATTGTAAAAGTAAGACAAACTTTTAACGTAAACAGTTCCATGAGGATGAAAACGCAATCGGTTTAGGCGTTAAGATGTTGCGTTATTTGGTCACTGAAAGGAAAAAAGACGTTGCTGTTTTCATAGTGATATGCTAGGAGTTCTTTCTGCTGCAAAGACATAGTAATAGAATGTTTTTTATTATGTTATGACACACATTGTAGTTTACTTTAATAAAACCTCATGAGATCGAACCACATTGGAAACCTTGTGAGTGTCGCTTATCAGTTCATCCGAATAGTAATCGTGAGAGCTTACATCGAACTGGAGCTTGCACAAAATCGGACTTCGAAAAAGGATGATGATAAAATTTCCTTTGGTAGTTCCAAGGATCAACTTTCTGGTAACCTCGGCATTGGATTATAAACGCGTCGTTTGGCTCTGAAGGAAGCGACACTGCCGAAACGTCAGCTACTGTTGTATAGTTGTTTTTTCTTTGCATGGAGGTTAATGTAAGCTGCATAACCACCTCGCAATTACTGAAAAAGAAAACGCCGCATTTTCTTTAAGATTTTTTAAAATTATTGCTGTGAATTATAATCCATTGCCAGTTCATAGCGAGCTATTTGAAAGTTGAGTGAATTCGTAAAGAAATAGTGGATTGAGTAGCAGGTAGTGTTGTTGTAGAGATGCCAATCACTAACAAGCACAAATCAGTGGTTGAACACTGTTCCAAGTCAACAGCCCCTCATCACTTGGAACCAGAAAATTAGTTCCTGACTTGCGTCAGGAGGGCTCCCGCTGACTGACAAGGGATGGCGAGTGGCTGCAGTAACGACCTGGGAAGGTCAATGAACTGCATTCCCGACAGCCGATGCAGAAACTAGTCAACCAGCATTCAATGACTTCAGAGAGGATCAAGATCAGCCAAAAGTAGTAGAACGCTCAAGCAAATTCTTTGAGGAAGTTAGATGCAAGAGAACGAATCGAAGAGATGGACTTACACAGTAGATGTGAAGGCCTTTCATGGCAAAAAAAAAGCTGTGAAGGGCCGTGTTCTCAATCATGCAAGTGTAGTATGCAGCTAATAAATGAGGCTTGAAACCACTTTCTTTCTCCCTCCTCTGTCTCGTCTTTATATTGACACGCTATTTAATGCTATTCAATTAGGCAAACAGATAGCCGACATTAAAAGTCGACCTTTTTCAAATAAATGGTGTTGAATTCAATTCCGCCTCCTCTTCAGCAATTAGAAAATTAGGCTTATGTGTTCCAATATCATAACGTGCAACTGCAACGACATCAGAGTGTAAGTTACAGAAAAGGTAAGACATGCGTAATAGCACTTGAGCACCCTCTAAGGGTAACTGCAGATTGCGAACCCAGCATGGGTACCCAGTTCTGCTCATATCTCAGCATCTCTGTGGTTGTAGTTAACATTGATGGTTGTTCGATTGAATGAGTGAATGAAGGCAAAACAATAAAAGTGGTACTACTCATTCCACGCTTCATTATTGTTGCTGAGTACAGCAGGAAAACAAAGGTGATTTGGAAATTTAGGAACTGAGTGTACTTACTGACATCTGTCCTTGCAGGAGTTTGGAGAAATCAATACTGTAAGATTTCGCTGCTTCATGATTAAGCAGTCTTATTTTCTTTAATACAATATAGGTACTCAAAAATTCTACTAATGTGGTAGCCTATGCACTTTTATTGGAAAGAAAGAGACTTCAAGCAGGAAAGATTTAAAAAATAGAAATTAATAGCAAAAGATTTAGAGTAGCACTGTTAATTTTGGAGAAACGCAAGATCAGCATAATTTGAATCAACACCAAAGTTTTATAGATAAATTTTGGTACTGATTGGTAGCTCAGATAAATTTTTGTTTTAATTGAAGCTTCAGAAGCTAGCCTAATACTACTTAAAAACCTCTTTTTTTTCGATGCTTTTCAAAGTATATTAGCAGAAAAAGGTAGTCTTAATATCCTTAGGTCCTCGAAAGTTCTAATGCCATTACCACGGATGTTAAACTAAGCATTTAATCCCTGAAATGACAAGTGGGCCTTGACAAAATTGAACACTTTAAATAAAAGTAATGCTTCCACAAGAAAAGTGTTTCGCCATCTTAAATTTTGTACAACCAACAGCTGAGAAGCGCTGTGGTTGAAGGAGTTGTTCAATAAAACGCTAGTGGTCAGCGTTCTAATCTTGTTTAATGAATACGAGGAACAATGAGAAGAAGGAGTTCATTTCTGTCATACTTCGTAAGCGAATCCTCACCACACGCGTCCTTGGTTTCGCCTTCTTCTGAAAAATTTCTCTTTGAAAAGCTGTTTAATTTGAAATTCATCTTTTCTGCCTTGATGAACGCGTTAGTGCCCTAAAGAGTAATAGCGTGTTCGATCCTCGCTGCAGGCACCTGCGGTCCGCAGTCTTGCAAAGATCTTATTTTCATTGCGGTTGTATTTCACATAATACTATGCCGTGAAAAATTATAGTACGCAGCTAGTAAAAACTTAACTTATAGGTAATCTAATTTGCTCTCTACCGAGAACAGATATTGGATGTGGGAAGTTTGTCGTTCTTTCACGCAATACAGGCTGGGTTCGCCTATTGCACAACCGTTCTTCAACCTTCTGCCACGTATCCATGCCAATATTGTCAGCTTTTAGTCAAGGCGATAAGCGGAATGCAATTGGTATGGCAGCAAACACGTTCGTGTTAGTGCACATGAGAATGACTTCATGTAAACGAAAAGTATAAGCAGCAGTCTAAAGGCTAAGGAAAGCTCATAGCACAAATTTAACTCTGCCTCAGTGAAAGTACATGGGTGAATGGCTAGCGTTCGTCGCCAAGCCTAGAACGGCTCACTTACTTTGATAATCAATCCCACTTAAAATCATTCACCTGAAGGACATCTGAATACTGCTGCTTTAACTGTGAAAGATCTGCAGTCTGTAGGAAAAACGTTAATGAACAGAGTAAGCATATTGATGTCGCAGTTGTTGTAATTGCAAGTTTATGTAACTAAATTGTGTACTTTCGTTGTGAGAGGAAATTGACAACCCAATGAGCATGAGATGGAGAAGTGGTGAATTCTAACTACGGCATCGATTCACTGACATTCCACGAATTCTGAACATTTCTAGTGCAGTTTTATTTAGTATTAAAACGGAAGTTTACCAACTGAAATGAACGAAGGCAACAAACCTTTTGTTATAATAAATTTTTTCAGATCTGCTTAATTCGGCTCAGAACAAAAGTTATTTGATGGCCGACACAAAGCTGATTTCTTTTTACCTATTTTCTATCTATTAAGTATTCCGGTTATGAAATTCTCGCTCTAGAGAAATATTCTTACTTTTTTTTGATTTCGGTTGTTTAATAGAAAACACACAGTTGTTGCAAACAACAGAACTCTGAGAAACGTCACTGTGCTTCTAATTGCGTTACTCTCTGTTTTTCTCTCCACTTTAATTACTTCTGAGCTTCCAGTAACTCCAAAGACAGTGCAGAGAGCAAAAGAAAAGTTTTTTCGAATACGGTTTTCTATCAATATGAATAATTTCTTAGAAAAAACGCTGCTGTGGTAATATACGAACTGTTTCCTAATTTTTCTTTCATCAACCACAACATCAAATTCTTAGTTCCTTTAAAAGCTCACGTATATTGCAATTTTGCAACGAAAAACTATTTCCTTGCAACTTTAAGGGAGCTCTTAAGAAGGCTGGATGACTTACCACAGACAACTCAATTTCCTTAGTCATAACAGTTTCCAAATTGAGATCATGATCTCGAAGGTTGTTATCTTATAACAGTGTGTAGCCATTTCTCAACATCTACCTAGGATTTCCTGGAGTTCCAGAAAGTTCACCGATCTCCGTAAGAATTGTTTTCTCGGTGAGACCGAATGAGTTCATTCCAACAAGAACGCCTATGTTGATTTTTCATCGTTTATTAGATAGATGCGATCTGAGTAGAAGTGAATGCTAGGAATTGAGGAAAATTTTGAACCATTCATTTTCAAGGTCTCATGATTACCTCGCGGCGCAATACGGCATAACCTAGATCAAACCTGTCATTGTTGTGCTCCTGGATTTTCAGAATTTTCTTTGGACCTATAATTAGTGCAAATTTTTAAACGTAGAAGCGAAGATCAAAGAAAATTTCACCCCAGTTGAGCAATGAAGCATCCGTCGCCGGCTTATCATCCTTCATTCCTCCTAATTCGGTAGAAGAGGATATGGAGCTGAGTATAAAAGAAAGACAAGACAAGAAAAGAAAATTTCGAGAAATCAATGCAATAAGTTTTTGAACTTAAAATATCTATTGATATTCTACTAGATCTCTTCAGCTGTCACATATATTCTGTGGAAATCTAGCTTTCCGATCAATGAATAGCTGCTGACATTGAAGTTAATGGCAGTGCTCAAATGGTGATAGATAATACAACCGGGAATGGAGTACTATTATTCAATGATATTAGATCCAATTAAAGAGTTCTCATAAAAAAATTAAAAACGGCTATAAGCTGAAAGCATCATTCAAATAGGAAAACAAAACAAAAAAGATGAAACGTTACGCATTGATCCATTCCTGAGAGATAAGCCTTACATTCGATTCTATTTAAGTATCGTAGGAATGGTTTAATGTGTAATTGGCCTGCACATTGACTTTCAGCGGTCTACTGTTAAATAAAATTAGAATGTTAACTTCTTCGACAAGTTTCCTCCCAATTTACCGCCCTCATTTATAACGTTGGGAAAGGAATGCCCTTGAACCATCATTACATCATTAAAAAGAAGATAATTTGTGCGGTCCATATTTACGCCGTGAAATTCATTCCTCTATCAACGAAAACAAAAGGGTATGTGGTAGCTTCTCTGAATGTAATTCATATTAGCTTCGCTGTTGATTTTGATGCAAGTTCGGCCATTTCGGGAATTGAAGAATTGCTCAACGGAGAACGTACTCTTATCGGAGGATTACAAAGGAAATTAGTGCTCGTGAGCTCATCAACATGGTGCGATACTTTTTGTGTCGAGCTTTTCTCATTGCATTATTTTAAACATGAGCCATTCTAAAAATTTGCGATTCACTCAGAGAAACATGGTTTACAATCTTTGATTAGAAGTTGGGATTGCATTTAGCTCTCAGTACAGCTCGCGATACCCTTCTACAGAATTCACCAGTAGCTGTGCCTTACGATGCTCCATAAACCTAAACTACGAGCAGTCGTTTGGCAATCCTTTTCTGGAAAATCTGAAATCAATCACAATTTTCTCATAGACTGTAGAGTAAGGAATCGTGTCACGGCTAGTGACCAGTGCAGCATGGCAGTTCGTATATTCATTGAACAAGGATATCGCGAAAATTTGTTTTGGAGAAGTACGCGCCAGAGAACCAGGCGACGGCTTATTAGCGAATGGAACGTTGAACGCTGACCATTAATGACCACGTGGACACGCCATGCATTCGACTTCATTAACCATCGTTTGGAAGTGATTGAATGCATATCTGGCCTTTATAATGACTCACGGTGGTCTACTGATGTATCGAGCCAGTGCTGCTATCCTCCCAGACAAGTCTTGTACCAATTTGCCGAACCCGTAGGGATGGAAAGCTTGGTGTACCATGGGCGCAAGGGTCGTTCCCACGTGTGTGTCGCAACCCCTGGAGCCTCCAACCACTGCTCCACACGTGCCCGTACTTCCCTTAAACACAGGTAATCCAGGGTGTTGACTCCCTCCCTCTTTTCATCAGTTTGATACACACCATCAATATCTACGTAAACACATCCATGCATGCATGCGTTTGTGCGTACATCTCATGGGCACTAACATCTGCATCGTTCAATTGAAATCATAGTGCAGGCTAAAAAGACTCACGACGGAGTCATCAGACAAGCAGAGACAATACATTCCACCAAGCACCAAAAGCAATTAATGACACTGAAAAAGAACTAATTCTAAGATGAAAATGATAAAGTTTTCAGTATTGCTTATTCACTGAGAGATGCGCCTAAATCAGACTTCATCAAGCATTCTATGTTCAGTGAATATTTGGTGTGGAATGACTTGCTCTGGGCTACCGATGTACCATGACAGTGCTGCTATCCTCTCAGTCAAATTATTTTACCAACCTCGAAGGCATGGAGGACTTGATGAGAAAGTATTGGGGATTGAGCCAACGAGCAATACTGTATTGCCGTGGTTACACGTGCGCGTTTGATTTTGCTAGTATACGAATGATACGAACGAACAATCGACAGCATTGCTGTCTATCTATGACATTTACTGTTTAAAAAATGTAAGTATAGCAGTAATAATGCCGATAATCACGAGGATGGTGTTGGTTTAATTCCTCTCCGGCTTCACCAAGCTTCGCATCCCTCCGGGTCGGAAATTTGGTGCCGGATATCCGGTCCGGAAAAAATCACCTTCTGCAGTACAAGTGGGAACACTCTAGCTCGGCTATCTCTGGATTCCAGGAAGAATCGATTCGACGAGCATTCTAAAACATTCAAGAAAAAATGAAAATCCTAAAGCAGGAGCCTGAGCCACATTTAAAAGTTGGAAGAACATCGCGGATGACGGATGCAAGGAAACGAATCGAATGTGAGAAATGTTGTGGTCCGCACAGTATATATGGTGTAAAATAAAAAAGAAAGGTCGTTTAAAATAAAATTTAATAAAGAAGATGTGGAGTGATTTTGGCCTTAATAATCTTCTTCGCCCGTGCCTCAACATCAAACCGTAATAGTGACAGCCTCACTATTCACGTCTTCGACGTTAAGTTTGTGTGCGGAAGAACGGTTGAAGAGGTTCACAAAGAGGTCAAAATTTTTGAACCAAAAGCTGTGCAGATTTCATATGAAGAAAAAGACCATTCTTAGTAACCTGTTGTTCTAAAAGTCCTAGTTTCTGTGATAATTGTGAGATTCCATCTATAGGAAATATCGTAATGGAATAGAGAGCAGGTTATGACCAACTGCTCTCACCAATGCTAAAATGCATTAGATAATTTCGTACCATCGCCTACTTCGCTGGTGCTTTTTTAAAGGAGGCAGCAAGACTAAGGAAACAAATGTTGAAACGATAACAAACTGGGTGTTGTTGCTTCCTTAACAGGCTTGTGAGAAGACGACACTGCCGATAATACTGGCGCACAATTTTACTCGATCATCAAATTTCCTCATCATAGCGGCAGAAAAGGCAAGAGTCCGACAATCGCTTAGAGGAGTCTTTTCTTCGAAATCTTCAAACTGAAACGCTAATTAAAGTTGTAAGAGTCATAGGCAAATAGGCAATCAACGACTTACACCGACACTTGCAAAACTCTTAATACAAGTGATAATCAAAGATTCTAAGCAGAGAATAGTCACAGCAGTGAAATGGCTCAAGCAGGAAGAAATATGTGCAGCGCTTGCCGAGGTTTTGCCAATTACAAGACCATGAAGATCGCTCTCCGACTCTCAGAATACGTGTCTATTGCACCAAAAAATCAACGCAGAAAAGCACCCACGGTACCTTTGTGATAACCATGTCCACATATTTCCACATAAGAGCAGAAAAAGTGGCCGTGTCATACCGCAAGAAGACAGCCATAAACAGTCGCTGCTCCCAAAATGTGGATAGAAGAACAAGAAAGCAACAGAACTGGTGGCCGAGCTTAAGATCCTAGAAGAAAAATATGGTAATCTCCCTGCCACAGATCGATCAACATCCACTGGGTTACTTCACTCCTAACAAGGACAAATGAAGAATTTACTGGAGCCCACTAGAGTCACTCGATAATTATCGAGATGACTTTAATAGAGAAAGTATGCTGGAGAATTTGGAATGTCCACCAGTTAAGAAGGGTGCCCTAAAACGAAAACACATGGTTACAAAGGAAACGAGACTGTAACTTCCTTGTTCTCCACTTTGGGAATGACATGTTTGTGCCCAATTTTGCCAATATTGCAGCTTCAAACAAGCCGTTTGAATATGTGATAATTTTTACTTATGATTATACAAAATTCTTATGTTCTCTATCTTCGCTGATGACCCGAAGACAAACTATTTTTACTCATGTAATGGACTCCTTGTTGGGAGTTTAACTTTTAAATTCGGAACTCATTTTAAATACTTTCCATTCAGTATTCCTTCACGAGCCTCATCCCACTTCATAGAAAACGATAACGAAGCATCTAACAATTTGGCCTAGTTGTGTTTCATCAGATACGACTTTCGTTGATCACTATCGCTTTCTCATATTCATCTCGACCAATCTTTTCTCACTAGCTATGCCTGCCTTTATATATATATATATATATATATATATATATAACATTAAATTGAGAAAAGCGCTTTGTGATGTCATATTAAAACATTTTCCAATGAAATCCCGTTCAAATAGAAATTGAGTTCACAATACAGCGGTTATGACGATGCCTTGCATACCTTTCTAGACTATCGATCTCACACGAACGTTGACAATAATGATTTATTCGCCTAAAAAATCGTCCTCATGCTTTAGGTGTTTTCTCAAGGATTTTAGAATATTATAAGTTATTTTCACAGGAATCCATCCATTTCGAAGCAAGGAAAATGGATGCTGTTACGAAGTTTTGACTGTGTATGTTTGATTCTCTGAAGATATTTCAACTTTTTAATCTGCCAAGTTCGTCTATCAACACCGTATTAGCCTATCGATGAAATGCATTTTAGAAAATAGACTGTTTAGTTCCGGATTTAGCGATAATTTAAAGACCGTAGTCTTCGGAATACCAAGAAAACTTCTAAAGAACTTTCGGAATTGTTTCACGAGTTAACTATTAGCCCAGTCTATCATGTACAATAGAAAATGGCAATCTTTGAGAATTTCATGTGAATGACATCTGTCGGTCAACCTATGATACTGGCCAATTTATACGATGGGCGTCACGTCGGAGCTGATTGAGTGATGGTCTTGCTACAATAGTCTTTTCACTTCATGGCAGCACTAGAAAGCCTTTTTTGTGCAAATCTCGTTACGGTTCATTGACGGCAATAGTTATCGTAATTTCATTTCGTTGTCGATGATAGACGAAAGCTTCATTGTTTTATTGGTGCTTTTTGCCTAATTAGTGGTAGAGACCACCCTGCAAACTATTTGAACGAAAATATTGAAAACATTCGAGCATTTAGGTCTAGAAAATTACAAAATTTTTTTTCAACTTTAAATTATTAAGATGTTGAAAGATATGAGAGAAAATAGTACATGCCAGATTAATTTTCTCGTTCCACCAAAGACGTATCTTCTCCTTCAGTTCGCTTTGAAACACTAGTGAACCATCCTAACATTTAGTTAATGCTTAGCCTTTTTCCATGGCACAGTTTGATATCAACTGCAGCCACAATGGTGCTGACTTGAGCAAAACTCAGGACCTCAGGTGCACTTCGAGCCCGTGATTAGTCCTTCCGAGGGCGCACATGTTATCTACCACATCAACTTAGGCCCTTACTTTGCCTTTCCCTCAGCCAGTTTTTTACTCTGCCGGTATAATCACGGATTCGAAGCCGGCCTGAAGTTCCGAGTTTAGCTCACATCTCGACATCCTTGTGGTTGCAGTTCACATCGTACGCTGCAATGAAAAAAAAATAGGCAGTTAGTAAAACCTAAAACACTGTGTTTCAACTCGAGCTTAACTTTGTCCAATGCCGATTGAGGCTTCGAGTTTTACTCATTTCGCAGAATTCTCGTGTTCATGGGTAAATGTGTTTCAGTAGAAAAGTCATGGCAAAGTTTTATGTAAGGGTATCCACTTTATCCGTTGTTGTGACTCTGGCGGTTATTCTTCTATATTATCTGATCAGGCAACAAACAACTTCCTTATCTCCAACAATATTTATCGAACCAAGTACGTTTGTTAGTTGAAGATTCACAACGGAAAACGTAGAATCCTACCGTTATTGGTATTTATTTAATAACTTTAACTGATATTTATAGCACCACTACCTCCTAAAACAGATTATGTAGCAAAAAGACTGGGAAGGAAAAAGCGATTTAACAGTGATCCAGTTTGCTCACGTCCGTCACCACGAATGATTGAACTATACAAATCTCAGGTAAGTTAAGCCTGGGCCTATAAAATAGCACGATTTTCGTGTTACTTTACTAACAGCATTTCGCAATGGTTTTTAGAAACTTAGTTCAGCAAATTTGCAACCGCGTAGATCTATCATTTGCTATCTTGTTAATCAGTGTCAAGCGGGTTCGAGCAGTCACCAATTAAGTTTGTTCTTGTCTCTATGGGATGTTAGAACTTCCTACTTGGAATTTGTGAAACTAAGAGACCACAAAGACTTTCATATGAGACCATTTTTTCTACTACTTTTCTTGCCAGGAGTACTTGACTGGTTCTGTTGAGTGGAACTCTGTGTTCCTCCAACTAGACCGCTAGGTTTTCTAGAGTAGGCGTACCCATTCTTCAATGGAGACCAAGTAACTCGTCATTAAGAAAAACCGTTCTCCTTCTAGCTGATAAGGGGTCTGGTCAAAAACATGTATAAGAAATAATGGGCATGTGATCGCGCACACCCATGTGCATACGCATCGATGCGAATGCGTATACATGTGGTAGGTATGTCATGTAGGTGTGAATAAGTTAGAATCCGCACATGATTTTGCGAAACCATTTCTTAGATTCACACGCTGTTTTTGCTTTAAGTTAAATTTGTTCAATAATCTGTTAAATCCAACAGACGCCTTCCACATTCACCTCACCTGTATGACTTGTCTCGTCTCGTTAATCATCGACTGACATGAGCGGACGCAAGTAAATTTTCCATTTTTCCCTACCGAGTGCAAGAGTAGCCCAGTAGGTTCTACACTTTGCTGACCATCATATCTTTCCTTTATAAGTTCCGTTAATAATTCTGAGCAGTGGGTCGGTGGCTTTCGTGCACTACATATGATATTCCGAAAAATACAGCACTTATACCTCTTGTCCACCGGTTCTCGTTCATTTGCACTACGTGTTCGGCCCACCTTATCTTGGACTGTTTGGCGTACAGAACGGCATCGTCGATTTTTGATCGTTGACGCAGGTCGGAGCTTCGGATCATTTCCCTTAATTGTGTGAGACAGGATACTGTCTGGCTCCTAGCATAGTCCTTTCGACTGCGATTTCGATAACGGTGAATGGTCTTTAACCCTGTCTGCGCAGCGCACAGGTTTCTGAGACATACCTTAAGGCAGGCAGAATCGTGGAGTCGGAGAAGTGGGGACGGGGTCGAGTTCTCTTTGTTCAGCTTAGTAGGTCCTCGATCCTGTTGAAAGCTGCACAAGCCGCTCACTTTTTCCTGCTCAACTCTGTAGCTAAGCCCTTCATCATGTTGATTTCCTGACCTAGATGACTGGAGCGTTTGGAGATATTCACTCCGTTAAGCGTGAATGAAGTATACGTAACCAATTCGTTCTTTATTAACATTGTTTTTGTGAGGTTTAGTCGTAGACCAAATTTTCCAAGGGCCATATCAAAGTCGGCTAGCATTCGATGCACTTGATCAATTATTGGCATAATAAGAGCGGTATCATCAATAAATCGAAGTTCGTGTAATTGCTGAACATCCATTCCCAGTCCCATTCGGTCCTATTCCATTGTTCGCATGACATTTTCGAGTGTGGCAGCAAATAACGACGGTTAGAGTAAGCGTTCTCTTGTGCTCTTGCCATGCCTCCACGAATTTTGTTTTTCTGTGAATGTGGTTCATCGTACTGAATCCTTTCCGAAAGACTATTTGATCAAATGACTACACATCGTCCACCGTTTTTTCAGTCTTGTTTAGAATGACTCGAGTGAGGAGTTAGCAGACGACAGACAACAAGCAGACTGGGCGATAGTTGCAGATATTGTGGAGGTCACCCTTTTCAAACAACTACACGGTCTTACTGGTTTTTCGCTAAGTATGTAACTGAAATTTAGACATGTAGCGTGTGAAAAGTCGAGCAACTGTGTTTACGAGAACTGGAAGAAGGTTCTTCAGGTGTTCAGATCTTATCCTTTCCGAACCTGGTGCTGTTCGATTTTTCACCGATGGAATAGCATGTCGGGTTTCGGAAAGGAAAATCGGTAGTGCGACATATCCCTCCTCCTTTATTTCGTATGAGGGCAGAAGGACATGGCTATTGGAAAGACATGAGCAGTAATTGCGAAGAATTTTCTCCCTCGTTTTCACGAAAACTATAACTGTTCCTTCCGAGCATAGTGGAACAGTCATCTTGGTTTTGTAATTGACGAAGTTTCGGCATATTTCGTAGATGCTGCTCCCAGCCCTCGCAGCTTCGCTCACAATTGCTGCTCTTTTTTCTTTAAGATCTTCTTTTCTCGCCTAACTGCATTCTTTCGCAAGTTCAGACATGAGTCGGCGGTTATCTGTAGCTCCTGCTATTCCATACTGGCATATCAGCTCGATTGTTTCTAGAGACAGACTTCATTTGGTGACTTTCGAACTCTCAGTTTTCACAACGCTAACGTGAACATGTTGAACGATCCAATTGGTCTCCTCGCCGATCTTATCGAAACCGGCAACTTCCCAACAGCCGACTAATGAACCGACTAAGTCCCAGTTAATGGTGGTTAGAGGCCTCGTTTTTTGAACTCATCGGCTTTTTTCTTATTCTTGAAAAATGGGACTTTGCATGAAGGAGGAGATCTGATCCCATGTAGAATTTAGTGACAACAGCGAATTCGGCTTGGCATGACCTTCGATTTGCCACGATGTGGTCTGCTTTGTTACGGTACTCTCCATTTTAAAAAAATAGGTGAAAAATGAATTCTATGAAAAATAAACACAGATAGTCTCAATGACGCTGAGATATTTGCAAAACTCCGGACTGCATGTGTATGCGGTGGGGAACGAACGCGCTATCGTCCTATCTGGGGAGTAGCGCGTCCACCACCACACCACGCAGGTCCTTCGTTGCGCCTGTCTTTCTGCTAGTTCTATCAATCTTCTGCCATTAGCAATCACCCGTCTGCGGGATTGGTCTGGGGAGCCCAAATCGGCAGCGAACCCTGTTAAGCTATTCGAACCATTGAAGTTATATTTCACATTGTATACCCTGCCGTTAATAAAGAGTAGGCAGCAAATAGTAAGTTAAAATACAGATAGTCTCGATGCGGCGGCCATGGATAAGACAAGTACGGAGATGCAGCTAAACTCTCAAGGTCATTCTAGACTGCCTAAATCGCAATGGTCTGAGGTGAAAATCTCTGCCTACAACACACGCACACTTCCATTTGAGTCCTCGATAAAGGACTCGATCGTGCGGCCAAGAAGGATTAAACCCGACACCATCAGACTGGCTGATATGAGAAGACGTTCAAATTTGTTTATGACACTGGAGAAGAAGTGTTGCTGGGAATATGCAACAGTAGAGAAGTCGGCGACGTGGACGTTCTCGTCAAAAGGAGTTTGGTTGTGAACATCGATCTATTCGACCAACTAACAACCCGAATCTAACGATGGAAAAAATATGGATCAATGCCACCTTCGACAATCTTTGTCGTTTATGTACCGACTTTAAGTTAGAAAGACGAAGAAGTCGAAGCGTTCCATATGGACATGGAGAAGTTCTACAGGGAAGACCATGTATTCCTCACAGTCATCATTGGGAATTTTAATGCTAAGATTGGACCCAGAAGAATGTTTGGAAAACGTCATATTAGAAACAAGGATTACATTGGAAAGATCAGGATTTACGGCTAACAAAGTTTATCATGACGACCACGACCGTTCATGGAAAGTTATAATTTAAGAAACCCCACTCTCGAGGCTGTGCGTGGAAGTCTTCCACTGAAGAGTACAGTATTCGAATAGAACGCGTTGTTGTAAGTTGAATCTTTGGCTTAAACGATGTCGCCTTTGTGCTAAAATTTCACACTGGAGCAGACCATGGCTTCTTTTGTGCAAGATCCCATTTCACGCAGGAAAGAGAAAGAGCCGTTGTGTTTAAAAAACGAAACAGCTAACGAGCATTAACTGGCACTTATTCAGATCATTAGTCGGCTGTTAAAAAAGATCCGTTATTGGTAATTTTAAAGGGGTATATTATTCGACATCTTCTCGTTGGCGCTGTAATAGTTGAGAGTTCGAATATCGCCGATGTACGTCTGTTTTCGGAAACATTTAGGCAGTTACGTCAACGTGGATTGCACGAGCTGAAGGCAACCTCAATTTCAAGTCCAAACCTGCAAAACAACAGAGGGACAATAAAACAAGAAATTAAATAAGGAAAAGTAGCAGTAATCGCTGAGGCTGTAGAGGTTGGGAACGGTGTTCGCATGGCCCGCCGAAACCTCGCATATTACAAAACAGACACAATTGCACTCCCACGCCTAAACGGAACAGTTACGGCTCTCAGAAAGACATGGAGAAAATCATTCACAATTACTACTCGTTTCTCTTTAAGAGAAGCGACATTCTGCTCTCATACAAAATAATGGAGGATGGATATATCGCACCAGCGATTGCCTTTAGCGAAATCCGACGCGCTATTTCGTTGATGAAGCATCGAACAACACCGAGTGCCGAAAAGATACTGACCTCCTGAAGGACATTCTACCAGTTTTCATAAATACACTAGCTTGGCTCTTTAAACGTTACGTGTTAGAATAAAAGGTTTCTATTCTAAGGAAGACCAGCAAGATTGTGCTTGGTTCAGGAAGGGTGACCTCCGCAATATGGGAAGCTACCACCTAATCTGCTTTCGTCTGTAGTCTATAAACTCTTCACTTGCGTCTTACTGAACAGGATTTGCAAAACAGTTTACGAAAGACAGCCATGTGAGAGTAGAGTTTTGAAAAAGATTCAGCACGATGGGCCATATCCACACGATAAGGAAATTCATTGAAGTACTGTGAGAGAACAAGGTAGCGCTCTGTCTCACATTCACAGATCTAAGGAATGGTTTTGACTCTGTTGCGACATAAGCAGTTATGGAAGCTTTGGAAAACTAGGAAGCCACTGCTTAACAAATGAAAGCTTCGTGAGCTGTGTAAAAATTTCACAACAAGATATCACTATTCTACAACGATATTAACGTCGACGCCAGAAGAGGGGTTAGGCAAGGCGATACCATCTCGCCAAAATTATTTACCGCCACACTCCAGAGCGTCATGCGAACATTGGAATGGAATAATATAGGAGTAAAAATCGATGGTCAGCAATTAAACCAACTTTGATTTGCTAATGATATCGTTCTTACTATAGCAAGCATTAACCAAGCGGAGCAAATGCTAGCAGACTTTGATAAGGCCTTTTAAAAAATTGGTCTTCCAATACATACTTGATACTTGAACGGCCCGTCCACACTAGTTGTGCGGGCCGCAGCATAATCACCATTTTTCGGAGATTTGCTGGTTAAGCCATTGTGCTTCCCTGGAATCCCGAGGACAGCCTGGCCAAAGTCTGCCCTAAGTCGTCACCGCGACAGGCAGTCGCAGCCGCTGTGGATCAGAGGGAGGTTTGCCACCATGCGACTTTGCTACCAGGACAGTGGTGGATCCTTGTTTGGTTTACTCTCAGCTGAGCTTCCTGATTGAAGCGCCAGACTCTTTCTCAGCTTGGGAGACTCCACCGTGAGGACGAACCCCCCGCTCTACATCGCAGTCAAACACCCAGAAACACCTCCCAGCCATGATGAGGCGGTAAACCGTTCAGAGCTCTTCGAATAAATCTCACACAAACGACGTTAACGAGGAACGGATATGTTACGTTTGCCCCATTCACACTCAGCAGAAGGAATATCTCTGAATGCTTCAGCTATGCCTATCTGGGTTGGGGAAATCTACATGATGAACCAATTAGCTACACAGTTGAGCAGAAGGAAACGAGCGGTTTGGGTAGCTTCCAAGAGCACCAAGGATGTAGTGAAAAGAACAAAGAACACCCGATTCCGTGCCCACCTTTTCGACTCAGCGATACTTCCTGCCTTAACGTACACGTCAGAAACCTGGTCGATGCGTAAACAGGATGAAAGATCACTCAGCGTTATTGATTGCGTAGTTGAAAGGACGATGCTTGGAGTATCCCGTGTCACATAAGTGAATGAAAGGATCTGAAGCTCCGACTTGCGTCAACGATCAAAAGTCAAGGATGCCGCTCTGTACGATAAACAGGCGAAGATAAGGTGGGCCGAACATGTAATGCAAATAAACGAAAACCGACGGACAACGGCCATCAGTGACTGAATTTCTACGCAATCATACATGGATAGTTCTTAAAAACAAAAGTTACATGTTAAACCGGCGAAGCAGAAACAGGGAGTCCATCACCTAAATCAACCTGCGTTTTAGGAAAGCAAAGTTCGCTTCTGGTCCGTAGTTAATTCTCTGGGGTCTCCATCTTTGAGCGCATTACCTCGCCACGAACCGACATGAGATCCCTCTATGAGACAGGTCTGTGAACCTTTTTGGGGACCTTCCACAGTATCACTAATAGTCAGCCTGAAATCACTTACGAAAAGCTACTTGGAACAATGCAGCAAAACACCATAAGAATATTTTCAAGCTCCACGGCTGCTTACCTTTTGCTCTTAATAAACCTTCCGTAATGCGGACCTTCAAATCGTTTCAGGTACCTCAACGTCGTGCTTATTTCCAGACTGTTATAGACTCTCCTTCAAGAAACTATATGTACCTTTACAACAATTTAGCACAAGAAGTCAGTTTGTCTCTTTCGGAGAGATTTTCTGTAGAGAAAATTATGGCGTTTTTTTATAATTGTCGATTTTTCTACACTCTCATATTTGCCGTGCTCTTTTTCACGGTTATAACAGCAGTGATAATTATGGTTTACCTTGACCAATGAATTTCAACACCAGCTTTTCACCTCACTTCTCATCTAGTTTCTAAAAATGACTCTGATTAGGTATTTTGTCCAGAATTAGTTCGCATTGGGACCACTAATGACGGTGGAAAATGGATATGCAGTCCTTTTAGGTGAGTTTTCAACATTTGAAGAATTTTTCCTTTACAATGTATTAGAAGCGTTTGCTATGATTCGCTAAATAACTGTAGTATGGGAACCGTTACTATTAATCGATCAGTCATTAAATGCGAGCACAATTCTTGAAAAAAAAATTGAAACCCGATTGATGTATGCTAAATATTAAAATATACTAATTCAGCCTGAAAAATGAGAATGTCTGATAATCAGTCCACTTTTCTCCCTACTTAAAAGGTCTTTCTAAATAGCCATCCATAGCTCGAAGTTCATCTGATGAGAAGAATTTTCTTACGTTTCTTCATAGAATTCCTCCACAATGCAATATAATATCACTTGGACTGTACAATGAGGTCACATTTGAACAGGAGCTACAATATGTCATTAACAATCGCTGCAGTATTTATGCATACGACATGGTATATAGATAAGTTAATAGAATTTCAATCACTACAATGATCAGTGACTGAGTGGCCATTCAATTTTGCTCTTATTCAGAATGAACAACTACCGAAGACGACAGAAATCTTAGAAAAGATTCGAACAAAGTCTCGAGTCGCAACGATTAGTAGCACAACGGACGAAAAAAAAAACATGTATACTGTTGATTATCTTATGGAACTCGAGGGCATATCAGAATTTGAAATCTTAAAAGTCGACATTGAAGGTGAGATTACTGAAAAAGAGAACAATTTTTAAAACTCGCCCACTTTGCGGATCTTTGTAGAGAAAGTGCATATTGATTAAGCATAACCCTTCAAAATTAGGTTAAGAGAGATATTTCGACACTTGTATAATTGGACTGTCCGTATTCACGAGCTGTGCGGACTCCAGCACAAGTGCCATTCGTTCCTTTCTCTCGTAATCGTAGTCTATGGTGGTAGTCTTGTTCGTGCATGGTAGCGTTTGCGAGTCTCATACCGTGATCTGTAAAACAACTGCAGATGCAGTTACAGCTGATTAACATTGTTTACGAACACGCCTGCCCAACGTGTAGGTGGTCGTCTCAAGGGACGTTTGCATACTCTTGGAGTCCACTCTACTGTTCTTTTCGTCCATCAGTCGTCTGTTCTTCTCATTATGTGACCAGTCTATCTATGTTTCTCTATCGATGTATATTCACCTGCATCTCGAAGATACGACAGATTTCGAAGGTCAGAGCCTCGCATACGGTCTAGATATTGAGAGTGCCGATTATATTTAAGAAGACATCGCTCAAGCGTTCTGTGAGTAGTGCGAAGCATTCTTGACGTGGTTGGAGTATCAACCCACGTCTCTGCAGCATAACGGAGCGCTGTCAGGACTATAGAATCAAAGAGATGAGCGCAGATTTTCGGTTTCTTCAGTTGGTCGGTGGCTTCTTTGAGAGGCCTGAATGCAGTCGAAGCTGCTTTCCTTCTTCTACTTAGTTTCTCCTTCATGCTGTTATCCATGTTCATTGATCGCCCAAGGTAAACGTACGAGGTGGTCTCTACAATGACAGAGCCATCCAATTCAATTTTTTTTAGCTGTCGAACCATGGGTTTTTTATGAACTGGGTCTTCTTTCGATTTGTACGCAGTCCGATCTTTCTCCCTGCTTCGCTGAGCTCGTTGATCATCATCTTTGCTTCTCTAGTACTTCCTGAGAATATGATAACGTCGTCGGCAAAACGAGGGTTTGACAGGAATATTTCATTAATACGTTTATATTTCTTATTCCAAACGAGTGAATTCACTATCCACTGCAGTGGAGCACTGAACAGCTTTGGCGATACTGTGTCGCCTTGCCTAACACCTTTTCCTATGGGTACGGTAAGAGGTCGATGGAAAAGCTGTATTTTCGTAGTGCAGCGCCGATAACAGTCTGATAGAGGTCTTATGCAAAACGGGTCCACTCCTTGGTCGACGAGCGCTGATAGGATTGCATTCGTTTCCACACTGTCAAACGCTTACTCATAGTCGACAAAGGTTAGGACTAGAGGCAAGAGGCGTCGTTGACAAATTTCGATGACCCTAGACACGGTTTGGATACGGTCCATGCAGCAAAATCTTTTTCGAAATCCTGTTTGCCCGACTGGTTGTGCCTCATCCAATGTCCTTGACGTGCACGAGAGGATAATCTTCGTGAACAGCTTGTAGAGTACACTCAAGAAGCATATGGGACGATAGTTACGAAGATCCCTTCGGTCTCCATTCTTGAGCAGGATGATTGCTCGCAACGTCCTCGACTGGTCTGGGAATTTTTCCTTTTGAAGGTAGCCTGTCATACGATTTGCATAAAGTATATGTAAACTGTGGCTTCCAGCTGTAAGGAAGCCGACTGTAATATTATCGGATCTCGGAGCTGCGCCTCTTCTCATGCTTTCTATCGCAACTCGAACCTCCAACGGAAGAATTCCAGGTGGTTTTTCTCCATCGGGGATATTAGGACTCGGGACGGAAATTGTGGAACGAAAAAGGTTAGTGTAGAACGTTCCCGCTACTAATTCCATATCGTGGCGGAAAGTTCTGACGATCCCATCTTCGTTCATAAGGGTTGACAGCGGAATTTTTTCACACTGTTTCTTTTCTCTCCTGCTTTCAGTATTTTCTTCAGCTTATACCGTTGTAGATCTTCCTGCAAAGCCCTTTTGCAGCTGGTATTTATTGTTCGCCATGCTAAACGTGTTGCTGTAGGACCAACCTTCATTTTCCCTCTCCTTTCGAGCAACTCCCTAGTAGTGATGGAGATGCGATCCGATCTTCTTGCATGAGGAACTGAGGCGAATTCGGCACACCTTTTCAGTCCTTCGAGAAACCGCTCGTAGTTTTCGGTCGGGTCTTCTTCAATCTGTCAGTCACGTTTGAACAGGACTTCGTTCAGTATGTTCTCGTCGTATATAGCTAGACTTTTTCCTCGTGGTCCATGAGAAGAGTTCTTTTCTAGCTTGCAGCTGAATCGAATCTTCGTGCGAGAGGGTGATGGTCGGAACCAGTACCGAATGACGGGACTACCGTTGTTTCAAGTAGGAACCATCTTTTGTTTGTCAAAATATGGTCGTTCACCGCATGTGTAATGCCATTGAGAGATTCCCATTTCCAGCGGCGGCTTTCTTTCTTCTGGAAAATCGGGCTTGCATGGAGGAGACGTGCTGCTGACAGAAGTCCTGCAAGACGGTTCCCATTCTCATTTCTTTCTCCTAATCTAAAATTTCCGATTCTGTATTCGCTCTTGATGGCCATTCCTATTCTGGCGTTAAAATCTCCAACAACCAATTTATGATATGCTTTATCATTACGGAAGACTTCCTCCAACTGATAGTAGAGCGCATCTATTTCGTACTAATCAGCTGCGTCGGTCGGTGAGTAGCAATTGGTAATAGTGATCTTTTTATGATGCGACAGTTGGAGACGGAGGATGGCTATGCCAGGGGAAAGGATCTCGTGTGAGTTGACGAGATGGACAATGGAGGGGTGGACGGCATAGCCTGCTCCGCCGGGATTTCGTGACGGGACCTTTTCTCCACGAATCACAAGGGTGCCGGTGTATCTTGGTCTTCTTGATTTTTTTTTTAATGTGATGACATAAAATTTAATGCGATCTGCGGCTACAAGAAGGGCGTGAAGATCGGCATCTGCGGAGAGTGTTCTGGCATTATATGTGCATAGTAAGAAACAATCTCCATGGCGTTTCGTGCGTGTGTTCGTCAAATCCAGTTCCAATGAAGTTTTGCGTGCCCTGAGATTTTGTGGCCTCTCACCGGTTGTCTCTCTGGTTGACCTCATAGACGAGAGCACTCAGTGTGCGTGGTACTGAGGCTGGCCTATTGCTGGTTGTGCAACTTGGTCCTTTCTGGAGTCGTGACTTAACTTTACAAAGCCGTATCCAGGTTTTCACGATGATGTGGATCCGAGGGTGGTATGTATTCGGCGACGAATCCTTCGTTCAATCTTCCTATTAGTTGATTCGGAAAGATGTTAAAACCTCAATTAGAACGAATGTAGGAATGAAAAGTCACCGACCGCTCAATGGCGGTGTAGAAGCCGAATTCAGCTATGAGAGATAGTTTTTAAAAATTCTCTTGTATCTACTGTACTCCCAATATGGAAAGCTACAGAAGAAAAAATTGTCGTGTTTTCTAGCTTGTTTGTAGATGTGGTAAAAGGACATAAATGATGAGGTTATTGCCATGTAAAGTATTTATTCCCCACTAACCATTTACCGTCTCATCGTCGCTGCGATGTGCAGCGGGGTTTCATACAGTAAGGCATCCAAAGCTGAGGAGTCTAGCGTTTCCATCAGGAAGCCTAGCTAAGAGTAAACCCATGCCACGATTCACCACCATCGTTGTATCAAATTCATATGGTGACAAATCTTTCTCTGATCCACAAGGACTGAGACTGCCCGTGCTGATGAAGACCTGGGGCAGACTTTGGCTAGGTTGATTTCGGGATTCTAGAGAACCACAATCGCTTCACCAGCAAATCTCTGAAAAATGGAGATTATGCTGGGGCCCGCACCAGCAGTGAGGTTGGGCCTTTCGAGTAACAAGTAAGAGTATTTATTCAATTCACGCATAAGAGCGATTTTGCGAGAAAAAGAAAATAGTGAAAAACATATTGGAAAAAATCTATTAACATCCTTCAATAAAAATAAGGTGGTTCTAGGAAGTGAATTTGATGTCATCCCTCCACTTCTACATAGGCATAAACCGGCACAGGTAATATCATTTTTCATGTTTTCATGTTGTTTTTATCCTAAGTAATGCATGACCTCTTTTTTTTTCCTTGCCTTACTTTTTAATATTATTCGCATTTTAAACGAACCAAGATTTTTTTTATGCGAGTGGTTCTACTAGTTTATATCTTTTTTCCAGAACTGTAATTTGACTCAGTTTATCACAGATCTGTACTCATTTTCACAGAAAACATAACTTTTTAATAGCATATATATTTTTTTACATTTCAACACTTTTCCTATTACATCATCATTAATTTGGAAGCGTACGACGTAGCGGTTAGAGTCCTGCTCTACATAGATTGCCCTTTGTTTGTTCTTCTACCACCCGCTGGCTTCATGCATCGTTAGATGTCTCTGTGTCATTGTATACCCCAAATATGCGCTCAATCACCTTCGCGATTATACAAATGAAGTTGAATGCATAACGCATGCATAAGGGTTTGACCAACTTCAGAGGCTCTAACTTCTACCTTCTATTAATTATTATTTACAGAACCAATTAAACGTACCGAAATTTTATATACTTTTACAATGTACAGTTTGTTTAAGATCATGATCGAGATTCATGGAACACCATCTGAGACGGCATCACTGCTTCGGGTTATTTCAAATCAAGGCTACTGGTTATACTCCTACGAGATCAACGGCGCTTGGCATAATCTTTGTGAATTCTCCTTCCTTCACGAGACTGCGTTCACACGTTATGGTGCCATACCAATGGCGAAGTATCTGAACTGATTAAACTAAACTGAACTTAATTCAATTTTTTGTGTGATTTTCAGCTAAGTTAAGCAGCTTAAAGTCCTCATTTGCATTTTGCTACCACTTTCAGACTATATTAAGGTAATTCAATCTTCTTCTTGTTAGCTACGGCATGCCTTAGAGAGTTTTCAATCTCATTACTTTAGAAAAAAATTAAAAATAGAAAATAAATTAAATACGAGAAGTAAGTGCAAATCTCATTCTTTATTAGTAAGTATATGGATAGATCATAATTGTTATCCTGATTATTTTCACGATAGGAATCGTTGCTTTGATGGAGCAAATCTGCTATTTATACACTTCGGAAGTCAATGATGAATTAGGAATCCTCTCTTCTTTACCATTTCAGATACGTTCTTTAACTCGTTATTTACAATATTTAAATAAGCTTCATTATTTGAATGGTTGTGATCTATTTCCCATATTACCGGAGCTTTCTGTTTTATACGAGATTGTATAAACATTACGCTTGTAATATCCTGGTTTCTGGATTGGCTTCTTCCATATATTTCTGTGGTAGTCTCCAGTTCAGAAATCTTCTATACGAAAACTAGTTTATCACTTAGATAAAGCAATAAAGAAACTCACTGTTAACAGATTACAGTGCGGCGTTGTGCAAAACAAATGCTGTTCTTGTGGTTATTTCGTCGGCACCGCAACGATCAGTGATGGATTCTGAGGAGTAAAATTTTGCTACCAGTTTTAACCATTCACCTCGCAAAAAAAAATCATTGCTAAAAATTCCGCACCATAGGTTCTCAGAACTTTAATTAAAATTGAATAAAACCCTAACAGCTATAGCTTTTGCGTGTAAGGCATTGGCTTGATTACACACCGGTTGCCCTACCCTGGGTTCAGAGAAATTGTTACCAAAATTATCAGCTCTCCCAATCCACAGCGGTTAGCGAATGCTCGTAAATATCTGGTCACTTGTATGCTATCCCAGAATCCCAGAATGAATCAACTTGGTCAGTGCTCCACGATAGTTCATGAGGAAGGCTAAAATCCTCAGGTGTGCTCTAAATCCACGTACAAATCTGAAGGCCTTTGTGGACGATGGATACGAGAAAATCGTAATGTCTACCCATTTAATAAATAAATTTATCACATCATAGCTATTTTGATTAGCAAAAAAAACGTGGACACCATTACCTTAATGCGGTTTTCTAGGTCCGATATCGATCGAGCCAAAGTTGTACGAACTTTCAGACCATTGGAACATCGA
Source organism: Angiostrongylus costaricensis (assembly GCA_900624975.1). Taxonomy (NCBI): domain Eukaryota; kingdom Metazoa; phylum Nematoda; class Chromadorea; order Rhabditida; family Metastrongylidae; genus Angiostrongylus; species Angiostrongylus costaricensis. Next base: position 101,833 of record UYYA01004109.1, on the reverse strand, counting down.
AGCCTTAAAATAAGTTTTTTAAAATCCAACTAGTCCTATTTAAATTTTTAAACTTTTCTATATTAGTTGGCAACGTCTAAATTTTCTACGAAGCTATTTAGGTCACATAAAATGATTTTCTATGGGCACCTGGAAGCTTTCCAACACGTGTGTCCAATGACAATGATCGAAGACACTGTCAGTATGCACCAAACAAGAAGAACGCTTATTACTCTAAAATCCTAATAATAAATATGACTGCTAAAACAAACACAGGAAATGCCTACAACGCTGAATCGCTATGAAATAAACCTCGAATAGCTATTGCTTCCTAAGAACACGAAGTAACGGCTACGTTTAATTTTTTCTTCTGGTTGACCTCAACATTTCATCTGATTTGCTACATTTCCTAAATTATAACAGTGGCGTTATCATATTATTACTCACATTTTTGGTTTCGGTATGCATATATAGTTAGAAGTGCTTCTATGCTCGCACGCTGATACCGCCCAGCATTCGTAATGGCATAGTGATTCGCATGCATATTGATCGGCGTAGCATTGAAAAACGCCACCGTAGACGTCGATTTCGAGCGGCATCTGAAATATCATTGGAGTCGTCGAAGAAGGAACGAGGATGTTAGGTTAACGATAGCACATATCTTGAAATTCTACCGAGACATAGTGAACTGAAAAACTCTTGGAATGCGATAAAGGATTTTTTAAACGAGATAAAATCAGTTGTGGGCTGTGTTCTTACACTGCTGTCTATCACTTAAAGTAATTAAATATAGCGTAATAACAAAGAACAACAAACGAGATAGAACCAAAGAAAATTTGGCATCCAACTTTAGGCGTTTTTACTGCACATAGATGGTCTCCTAAGCGATAATATTGCACTAACAAGCATGGCGAAGCAGTTTACATGAGAATAAGTAAAAGCCAACCAAAGAAGTACCGAAATACAATTAACACACAAAAAAATGAAAGATGTGTATTTGTTTTCACTGTAGCACTATGAATTGCGTGTAACCTTTTATTAGAACAACGTCCGCTCTTTTTCATTTCAGATCACCAAAGAAAGAGGAATTGAAGAAGGCCGAAGTTCTTGTATAGTCTGAAGTCGCCGATGTCGTGGAAGAGTTTTCTGGATATAAAGTCAGATATGAGCAATAAATAATTGAATAACATCATCGTAATCCTTCCTCTAAATGAATGACGGATATTTACACTCCAAGAAGTTAGGGTAAATGGAAGATGATAAGTAATCATTAAGAAGTCAAGAGTCGGAGAGTCTAAACACATGTAAACATCCCAGGAATTTTCTTTGGTATAAAATACGGCGAAGATGCGAAAATGAGATGAAAGGAGACGATGAGAGAGAGAGAGAGAGAGAGAGAGAGAGAGAGAGAGGGAAAGAAGGAAGGAAGGAAATGGAAAAAGGGAAAGAAATGAAAAAAATTAAAACATAAATTGAAAACAGCGAAAGAAGGAAAAGATAACAGCGTTTCATGAAAAAGTAAAGAAAAGCATCATTAGATTGTGAACGACAACTTTGCCTCAATTTCATACATGGAGCTTACGCCAAAATTGATTACTCCTATTTAAAAAAGCTATCTTATGTTATTTCCTTTTCGAAGGACGCGCTTAGCGCATTGGTTAGAAGCACCCCACAATATACACATGATCATTGGTTCGCCAAACTCCCAGCTTGAGCAAGTTTGCCATCGTTCCATGGTTGGTGGCTTGGTACCTATCTTGTCTGGAGAATGAAAACACTTATATACTACATTAGTACACCGGCGCAAGTCATTGTGAAGGCTAAATATGCTTTCAATCACTCCTACGAAAATTAGTGAACTCGAAAGTTTGACGTATCAAAAAGGGATTGATCCTGCCGAAGATCTCATCCTTTATTTCTCGATTATCCAAAGTAATAGGTGCAATCTGTTATGCTGCTGGAAAAGTTTTTGAACAGGTATTCTAGTTTATCGAATTACTTGTTCATGAATCGGGAACTCAGTTTGGCGCCCAAGAACAAGCCATAAATTCATAGATTGTCGCCTTTTTTCTGAACAGTTTTTATACACAAATCATTCTCTTAGTGAGTTCCTGTCTCACGTGACACATTAATCTCAATTTTCTATGTCAATCCACATATTTATAAAAGCTTAGCGATTTTGACCAAATGTTTTTCGTTCTCTTAAACTTTCGTGTTGTATAAAGGTAGGACTTGTACCTCATTATGTGTATCCGTATTGCTACAGTATTTGATATAACACAAGGTGTTACGATATTCTTTAAATTGCAGTAGCGACCTCTACTTCTGCTCGCCAGCAGTTGACCTCAAACCGACCTCACCTCGGGGTTTTGTGCAACCGCCTCACTTGAACCCATGTATAGCAACGGTGACACTTGTTGCATTATCTAATCATCTCATCTGAATCGCTATCCACTTAATTGTAGCGAAATAACCACCGTTCTTTTTCTTGTGCTTGTCACGGAACACTTTATCAAGGGCAAATGTTAGTTTTATCGGGTTAAATCGCCAGCCACTTTTTTTTTGCTTTTTACCCGATTTGCTTTTGTGAGAACATTATTTTTTATGATGTAAGATATTGATAAAATATTATTTTTCATTCAAATGTTTTTGCTTAAACACTATTTTTGTTTCGTTTCTGTTTTCTTTTGTTTTGTTAATGCTATTTATTTATTATGTTTATTGAAAAAAAATAAAAAAGGCGAGCGAATTAGTGTTGATCAGTTCCTATGGGATGTAGCATGTGTTCGACTCTATTCTCAAGATCGTAGAGGTGATTGTGACTTAACCAAGTGATGTATGAAGTCAGTGTTTCTATCCTCACAGACAAGTACGGAACCGATACGCCAGCCACATAGAGATGAAACTCTTGGTCGATCGCGCACTCGGGATCGAACCAGTGACGAGTATGTGTTCGAAGGCATCTCTAACAAAGGCGCCTCAGGGCTATTGATTATTCTCGTCCTGAACAACGAACATTTTTTAGAATTTTGCAATTTATATTGGTTACTGCTGACCTACTGGTGCATTTACTTCGAATAAAGAGAATCGTATATCATGCATTCTAAAATTTTGTGGAAATCTATTGTAATTTACTCAACAAGTTTTCGCCTAATATACATTTTCCAGAATCACATGTGCTGGCCAACATTTGTCAGCCTGTGTTGTGTTTCTTTTTCGTTTTTCTTTTATCAAAGGTTATTCTCTCCGCAAAATGCTATTTTGCTAAAACTTTCACAATCTGGCCCTTCTCTCTACTTTTTGTTTCACAAGTTAAACAGTAGTTAGGTAAAATATTGATTGATTTTAAGTGGAAATTTAGGTATCCTAGCACATTGTCTCATCAATATTGCGATCATGTTAGGTTGTAATAGCAAATCTATTAAACGACAGAGATATGACTCATGTAACATACACATGACGTGTATCCCGAGGAATATTCATAAACTCTTAAGATCAGCGGGGAAATTCAACTAATGACAGAAGTCCTTCGCGTCCACTTGTTCGAAGTAAGACCGAATCCAAAAAAAGTTGTTGCAGCGAAATCAATAGTCAGGCTATTTGTTTTAACCCTCTATGCACTAAATAAGGCATTAGTATTTCAAAGAACTGCGCTTCGCCTAAAGTATATTCTTTTCTCACTAGAAAAAAGTGCTATATCTCGGTAATAAGTGACAAAAAAACTTAACGGATTTGCATTCCCAAACCCATATTTGCATTTTACGAATCTCAGTGATGGTTCCCATCATCGTTGCTCTGAATGAGCGCTTAACGCTGAGTACTTGAGGCCAATGAGCATTTTTAGCGACATAAACTATCAACTCTAGTCAGCAACTATTCATAAGCGTAGTTTCATCACATGTTTAACATTTAATCGGTTCTTTTGAAGTGAGAGCTATTATTTGAAATGGGTTCCGAAGGTGACCACTGCGCTAATTACGGCAGCTCACTTATATAGCATAAAGTTTCCTCTATGGTTTCCGCTGGGCTTAATGAGTTTTTTTCTTTACGAACATTAGGTTAATTCGTCTTTGAGCACTATAGTAAGAAGAGCTGTTCAATCAATAGCATATAGACACAGAGATTTACAGATACCACAGCAGATTCGATCCTTCGATTCTCGGAACGAATCTGTCTAGTATGATCTTGACAACAAATATAGTATTCCTGTCTTGAACTACCTAGAGAAAAGTATTTCGAGCTTGTGTTAGCACAATTCAACCACAGAGTTGGAGAAATGAATGAAAAACTATACTTGGTCACTAGGCTACAAGAAAACAACTAGAATATCATTTTCAATACCACCTTGACCATTGTGAACTTTCTATTTGCTGAGACATTAGAAAAAAATTTACAATTAAGAATTATAGAACTCTTTGAGGCCCTGTACATTTCTGGAAGAACTTTGTATGACAATCATCCATTAAGGAGACAGCGTCAAGATACTGAATATTTGAAAGGTTCAAAAGATGAGACGCACGCTTCTGATCAATCTTAGAGGGCTATGTTAAGCATTAATCTCCATTCGTAGCATTGCAAAGGTGATTAAGTAGTTATTTGTTCTCTACAATGAGTTTCAGTAAGGTAATAATGAACCAAGTCATGGTTTTTATCAACCTCTGGTAAGTGGTACTCTGGTAAGTGTGCTCACAGTGTATTGAACGCGTTAGTTTACACTATTGTTCCACCCTCACATTTCCTCACTCCAATCTAATTATAATATGTTAGAAGTATTCTGTATAACTCCTAACCGTTACTGCTGTCGGACCAGTATTTTGTAAAATCGGTGAAGGTAGAGGACAAAGTTCTTTGATACGTTATGAATTCTGACTGTTGGAATTTAATTTCGAGATCAATTAAATCTGAGACTGATAACTGATTAAAATTAATTGTAGATTTTAGCCGAGATAAAATTCTCGCTATAGGGTATACAGATACCGAAGTAGAATTGACAAAGCGCGAACGATCTTCTTGCGCTGGAGTGATACAGAAGCTTGCCGCTCTACTCACGATCTAACTGTAGGACGATGACACGATCGCACCAGCAATGGTAACCTACTGGCGTGCCATTGCGCAATTTTAGGACGCGTATTCCATCAATCGACCGTGATGTCCTGCTAAACCGTCATTTGTAAACAACGGACTTAAATTCCGACATGTGCGAAAAACGTCATCACTACTTTGTGTCAACAGTGATTGCTGTACTGCAAGTAAAAACCACCGAATCGTGCATCTTTTCGGTTTGCGTGATTGTGAACGGTATTCAGAAAATATGGCAATGTTTGAAAAGCGAACGTTGGAGGAGATCGTCAAATGATATTCCATATGTTTATGTGCTCATAGATCTAAGTGTGAGTAACATCGGTAGACACTGAGTGATGGAATAATTGATATGACATATTCCGATAAGTTTTCAAACGTTCCCCTACGTAATGAGTCATACCTGGCAGAATTTCTTTGACGCATTGTTAGAACATCTAATAATAAGAAAAGTAGGAAATTTTTGCTTTTCATCTATATCTTTTGTTATGTTGTAACTATTTGTTCACTAGTACAGTATTTCTCATTGTCATCTCACGTGTAACTACGTCACCAAACAGCAGTAGTTTGTAAGATACTATAAAAAAAGGCAATATTCAAAAGCGAACTGTCCCTATTACTGCTATTAGTTAAATGGCTACCATATCTGGTATTTGACAGTACGAAATCGTTACTTCATCCATTGGTTTTACCTCCCTCGTGGTGATTGTTGGATGTTGTTGAGTGTCGAACTATAATGTGCAGCGATGGTGAATCCCTGAACAGGGCGTTCTAAGATGAGGGGTCCGAAGCTTACATCTATATACGCACCTGAGAAGACCAGTGTCAGGAATCACTGGCAACCTGGCAATAATATAACCACTGGTCGGCAAGTTGTAACGACCTGCGAATGCCTCATCACGACTTTCGAGACTGCAGAGAAAGAAAACCTTACCCAATTAGCAAATGACCAATCAATTGGAAAGGCTGCTAGACCCTGCACGATTCTTCCTGATTCGTGTAGATGAGTCATACAACTATTACTGTATAAACTTTCACTGTTTTGATGAACTTCTTCCTTATATACAATAAACAACGATCTCGCTGATGTCAAGCTTAAATTGAAGGAGCCACTGAAACTCGAAGAGCGTCCTCAAGCAGCTCTTTACGAGGTTTGTGAGGTTGATAAGCGACTTGACCATGTGTTCGTATCCGGAGTAAGAAGCCTCCTCTAGGTGCATTTGCCAGTGTTCCGAACTGGATTACACAAAAGCAGTGGCCTGGTTTTTTGCCACAAGCCGCCGCTAGATACATCCAACCTCCGCAATGTTGTTTTCAACACACACCAAGCAGAGTTAGTAACTCCATATTTTGCTTCTATACAAACGTTGCTATTAAAATATCCTCTCCTTCAACATTCTATCTTTTTGAATCACTTTATAATGGCGCATTCTGTCAGATTGCGTGAAGTAAAGTGTTTTCACAATTAGCGCAACTCTTTCTCAGAAGAATATGTTATATGCGGTGGTTCTTAATAATCCCTTCGCTTTTCAATGTTACCAATCCATTCCACAGAACACAAAATTCCGAGAACACCAATTTATCTTGTACTATCTATCTATCAATTTAACGCTTTCCATTTTATGCTGTGCAAAGATCTGTAATCGTTGCTACGACTTGTGGTATTAAATAAATGCAGCTCCGTTACACTTTATTCTTCTCACATATGGGATCTTAAGGGTTCTGATTTTTGTTCTTCACTGCTTCAAAATGTTGCTTGTGTCGATACCCTTTGTCACACAGGCGCAATCGTGGCTGACAACTGAGGACCTCACATGAGTGGTTATTTAGTTGAATATGACTACTTATGACTATTAGAAAACATTCTCATTGTTTTCGTATATTCATAAACATACATAAATATATATATGCGCTTAGGCAACTATCTTGAGCCTTCGCAAGCAGGTAAACATGATTCTACTTGCACTCAATGACAATCATATCGTGAGCCACCTGTCATCAGGTTGTGTTATTGACGAAAGCTTCGAACATGAAAAGTAACCGTCTGACGACCAGTAAACACTCGTCACTTGAGTCGTACTATCACAAATCTTTCGCCGTTAGTGTTTTTTTTTCCTGATGTACATCTTGTGAAGCTGAACCGGTGCTTAATACTAATAATATAACTTATATAATTGTATCGATGTGGTTTATATTGTGTGAGATAAAAAGAAAACCAATATCTGATGTATGAGGAACGTAAGGGTGGGTGTACATTCGTTCTACTGTTTTCCATGAAGCCTTCACCTCATACTTCAGATTTCAGATCGAGAATGTCAACAGGGCTACTTGTAGAAATTTCCTAGTATCATTTGCGGTCACAAGCTTCTTATCCTTAATTCTAAAATCAAGCAACTATAGGAGGAATTGCTATTACTACTTTTGTTGTCGTTACTGTTGTGGTTACTAGTATTGCCATAACTAATATTATTAGTAGTAGAGGGTCTTCTGTTTGGTCTTCACACAATGTTTTTCCATATAATTAAAACAGCGCTGGTAGTTTTGTGTAGTACTAACCTTTATCATCACAATGATGCTAGTAGTAAAGGTGTGTAGTTTGGGAGCAAATTTTCGAGAAGATATCACTATGCTTGCTGTTCTTTTCATAAAAGTGCTGGCGAGTCATAATACTTCGAAGCAAATCATTCGTGTCGCTCTGTAGTATTTCACTGTCCTGTCACTTTAGGCAGATATTGTACGACTAATGTCTTCGTTCCTCAGAGCTTTTTAAATCACGATTGTTAAATTTTATTAGCATTGATAACCCTCCTACAATGGATTTCGAGCTAGTTAAACGCGAAGTTCATCACCTGTTGGGTTGTCACTTACTTGCATTAAAACAAAACATAACCTGAATTTACTTTTGCTTTTCGTAAACCTGCGATAACATAAAAATAAGCTCCAAACATTCTCTGTGATCGAACGACAAGCTATCCGTAATTACACCAAGCTCCTACGCTAGACCTTTGCGAGCTACCCAATGTGTTCTTTCTTCAAAAACAATGGAAATAAGGAACATAATACGAAAAGTGTAATGCTCTTCGTTTCTCTGAAATGAGCGAAACACATGAGCAACTCCACGAAAAGTCAAAGAGAAGCGGACTCTTCACGTTTTCGTAGTCAAGTCACTTCATGAGTTCGACATTCACACTCATACCCAATCATTCATGGCTCAAGCTCTTAAGAATAAAGGAGGTGAATGTAACTGAGCCGTTCAGCAGTCAAGATCACCTCTTATACCACTTTCATAGAATAATTTACGCAGAGTTTTATCATACACACATAAACCAAAGGATGCTCAACACAATGTGTGACGTGTTTGCATGTGAAACCACTACAACTAAAATTAAAACAATAGTCAAGCTAAATCCAAATTTACAGCCTTCGAAGGTTCATGTCAATGAATTTTGCTTGTTGGAAATTTCATATCACTTTATGGAGAGTTGCCTATGTTTTTGATGAGCAAACAAAATCCAATTCGTTTAAGTTTACATGATGTGAATGGGTTTTCGTCGTATTGTTCCACACTTTTCCAGACATAAAAATGTGGCTTCTACTGTTGTTTCTGCCGGTTCTTCACGAATTTGGTACGTAACTGGCGTTTATGGTCTTTGTTCCCATTACGATTTTTTTCACTTTGTCTTTGGAAACTGTTTCCAGTGATGTGTGATGACTCTTCTGCTATTTGCGATTCGACGGAAGCACAAGCAAGCTGTAGTCAATGCATAAAGCAACACCCAGATTGTGCATGGTGTCGCGATCCGGTAATCTTATTTTTGGCTCATTTTACCGAGTTTGTTAAAAAATTTAGGTCTGTAAGGTTGCTTTAGCATTCAAGTTGAAAACTCTAGTCCTAAGGACCGCTAGGATGATTTCTGAGAAAATACCAAGGGACGAGGAACAGACCTACGTCCCTGAAACCAATTTCCCATCAAATAGGAACCTATTCACACCACTTTACTTACGGCACTCTTATCAATACGGGTTACTGTAGAGGCTTTGAATTTTATAAAAACTCTCTTCAAGGAAAAAAATTCGCAATTGGGTCTCTACATGGACTTTTCGTTATAATATTAGTGAAGAATGTGGATTTTAAAATTTCATGACTTTCGCTGCCGTCTAACATCTCTTCATACTACTTGTTTATTATTTGTTTACCACTTCACCGTATAGCTATGCTTTTCTTAAACACGCCTTTTGAAGCTCAAGCTAAAATCGTCTCAGTGTAATTTTGACTTGTCACCGAATTTTGACTGCCGTGTAGTTGTTTTTTTTCAACGATCTTTTTCCTTATTTTGCGTGACTGCTGGATACTGGCTGGATCTTCCTATGTCTCCAATTGAAATGTGTATCGAAGAGTTGGAAATGTTAAGCATAGCTAAATGCCAGTAATCGCAGACACTTACTAAAAGAAACCTGATCGCAAGATGCCATCCCTCCGACAATGATCGTCTGCGCTGAGGATTTCGAATAGCTGTATTGGCGGGGCGTCCTTCAGAAATGGAGAGAAATGAACCTTGTTAAGCCAAAAACATACCGATGTCGATTTCAGAGAATGTGCTAGGATATACATGGTTTTTTGTAGAAGGGAGAACTCAATTAAGTTCTATTCATGGCTTTTTTTTTGGAAGCAGAGAATACCAGAAAACTATTTGGTTGATTTTCAGCACACAACTGAGCAAAAACGATGTCAAATTAGGTCAGCGTTCACACCGGGAACCTGTAATCCATCCTATTTGTATTCACCCGCCACCGAGATTCGTATCGGCCCGCATGTGAGTTTTCAAAAAGGATTCGTTTTTGTGCAACCAATATCAATGAAGAGTAGCATAGCGTAAAGAAACAGTTCTACCATTAGGTTCCACCTTCTGTTAGACAAACAAGTTTCCCTTACTCTTCGAATCTGCTGAATTCTCAGAAAATATCATCGCCTATGATGGATAAAATAATTGTTTGCACCTCTCCAAAGTGCTGCCATCTATTCCCTGAGCCTACGTCATCGCCGAACAAGGGCGGCGTCCCAATAACTTTTTCATTCATTTTTGGTTCCATCCCTAGATCCATTTAGAAAATTAGTATTGGAAAATATATTGGGAAATCGATTAATAACGCAACTAGTGACTGAAAAACTTTTCTCGCTTTTTGAAGCTTTTCGTAAAACTATAGAACAAGACCTCAGTGAAAGGAACTACGCATCATTCTGCATGGACCTAGTTTATAATTTAGTAAAAGCTAGCTGAAATGAATCACCCCCAGTAAATGGACCAGTTCCATTATCGTATTTTTCTTTAACTTACCGAATGATTCGTGCTTACAGATCATTAAGGAGATAATGTCTAGAATATCACTGAGTGCGTATCTTGACGTTTTTCTTAGTACGACGCGCATCTGGAAGCGCTTTATCCTTCGTTATGATATGCCTCATTAGCTTATGTAGATAAAAATGTTGACTAAGCAAACGGATGCTTGTGTTAGTGAGCAAAGACCATTCTCAAATCACTGAACTGAAAGCGCAGTGAACACAACTATGTAATGAGTGGACTATACCATAGCCATAGCGAGTTGTTGTTCCAGAATATGCCTCTTGGATCACCGGGTTCTGGGAAGTCGATCGTTCAAATCGAACCCCAACAAGTTGTGCTCAGAATGAAACCAGGTATACGCAGTCCACAACTCCACGTATGAATATTTCAAGCTGTGTCTTTTTGGTTCTTCCAGTAAAAAGAATAGTGTGAAAAGATCTGTTTTGACATGCCACGTCAAATACACAGGAACTGCTGTGAAGATTTATTTATAGAGAACACATTTTGGAGAGATAATATCAAACACTACCAAGATTGCTGTAGAGCGACTGGCATCCTTGTATGCTGGATATGAGACACCATCAATGCGAACAATTTATTAAACACTCTTCCCATGATCTATTGCGAAATACAAACTACCCAACGTTTCATAAATAGGGCAAGACGTTATCTTAGCAGATTCTTATCGCCAATCTAGAATCACTTTGACTCGAGTATTTTGTTAAGCGTGGTCTTCAGGAGATTCATTGAGTGTGCCATACAAATATCTGCATCGCAAGCCGCCCCCTGGATATGATGTCAGGGATTTTATGGTTCAAACAAGCGAATACAAGAAGCTCGGCGTTAACATGGAATTTTTCGTCGAATGTAATGGGTAAATTCCTATTTTCCCTTTATAAAAACAACAATCAATCAATAGCTCAAAAAACAGGATCGCCCTCAGTCTCCTCTCATTCTTCTTATGCGAATTTTTTTATATATGAAACTTTCATTTGAAAATCTGGCTCGGAAAACAGGTATCATTTAAATACTAAAAGTTTTCCTAGCCATGTCAAATAAGTTTTTATTACTTTTGTTTTTATTAAGTTTTTCAAATAAGTTTTTATTACTTATTACCCAATTTATGTTATTTCAGGCGAGAAATGGAAACAAAGCACTGTCCAGAAATAAAAGAAGGACAAAAGCTTAACTTCAAAATTAAAGTAAGTGAAAAATCGTGCCTGAGCACAGAGCTAGATTTTCGAGAATCATCATAATTCAATGTGCGCGGGGTTAATTTACAGCAATAACAGCTACCCAGGCTAGGATATTCAACATTTCTGCACAGAAACCTAGATAGAAATAGACCTGATCTGCTGTCATAACTATGTTCTATTATTAGCTGCTATTCTAAAAAAACCTAGTCGCAAGGAGGAAAATCTCCCTCCAGTTCATGACAACTGACGACTGCATCTGGTGAGAAACAGGGAATGCACTAGACAGCGATCTTAATACTACATAGAAGAAAGTCTACTCAGTCAACAGAAAAGCTGTTCTTTTTCGCAATCACATCCGACTTTCGTGTTGCAGTGTTTTAGGCTATAAAATAGTGAAATAACCTTATTACACTAGTAGTTGTCTGGCAAACGCTACACCAGCAGGAGTGCGGCTTCATTGCCTATATTCAACGTTTAAAGGAAGCTCATTAACTGTACTATCCACTTTGGATCCTAACCATTGTTTACTGCAAAATTATTAAATGGCAACCTAAGTTCGAAACTACTGTTATTTCCCACGGTTTTTTTTGGACCAAGTGTGAACCTGTTTGTTGACCTAGACCTAAGATCTTTTGTTCAAGAAAGTGAAAAGTTGTCGTCTCTTGTATCACTATTTTGAGCTAACTATCGTTTCCTTGGCCAGTCTGTTACTACCAACTTATTTAAGATCACTCTTCTGGAATGCCGCGATGGCGCTGACGCGGCTATATCGGTAGGAGTCCACGGTTATACAACAGTTTCTGCTCTCTACATCACACCACTATGTGGTTGCGAATGTGAAAAACCTAGTCAGCAGGTAACAAACTAAATTTCCTTGCAATATTTTTAAACTAGTTTCGATTTTCCTGAATTTTCAATTACAGGAGAAAAATTCGCCTCTATGCCATCAACATGGTAATCTTATTTGCGGCCAGTGCGTTTGCGAAGCAACTCGAGGAGGAGATAAATGTGAATGTCCATTGGCTACCTATGGGGTAAAGAACGCGGTAGAATTGGAAGACAGATGTCGAGAGTAAGATCGCAACTTCTGGCTTCGTAGTTTTTGCTAGTAGTTCTAAGCGACAGCGATGATGAGGCTTCTTCACACCACCGGTGGTAGGTAGCAACGAATCTCCCGCAGTACTACGGTTCCAGGGCGTATAGGGGATATAAAAACTGGTATTCAATAGGTAAGCTTACTCCGTTGCGGCTTCCACATCGTCGTTGAGCGGTTGGCAACTATTTCATTCCTACTTTCGTTCTTATTTCGGTTTTAACATCTTTCCGAATCAACTAATAGGAAGACTGAACGAAGAATTCGTCGCCGAATACATACCTCCCTCGGATCTACATTATCGTGAAAACATGGACACGGCCTTGTAAAGTTAAGTCACGATTCCAGAAAAGACGAAGTTACATCACCAGCAATAGGCCAGCCTCAGTACCACGCACACTAGGTGCTCCCGTCTATGAGGTCAACCAGAGAGACAACCGGTGAGAGGCCACAAAATCTCAGGGTACGCAAAACTTCATTGGAACTGGATTTGACGAACACACGCACGAAACGCCATGGAGATTGCTTCTTACTATGCACATATAATGCCAGAACACTCTCCGCAGATGCCGATCTTCACGCCCTTCTTGTAGCCGCAGATCGCATTAAATTTTATGTGACGGCATTAAAAGAAACAAAAATCGAGAAAACCGACATACGCCAACTAAACAACGGGGCCCTTGTGATTCGCGGAAAAAGGTCCCGTTACGAAATGCCGGCGGCGCAGGCTTTGTCGTCCACCATTGTCCATCTCGTCGACTCACACGAGATCCTTTCCCCTGGCATATCCATCCTCCGTCTCCAATTGTTGCATCATAAAAAGATCACTATCATCAATTGCTACTCTCCGACTGACTCACCTGATGAGTACGAATTAAATGCGTCCTACTATCAGTTGGAGGAAGTTATCCACAATAATAAAGCATATCATAAATTTGTTGTTGGAGACTTCAACGCCAGAGTGGAAAAGGCCAACGATAGCGAATACAGGGTCGAAAATTTTGAATTAGGAGAAAGAAATGAGAATGGGAACCGTCTCCCAGGACGCCTGTCAGCAGTACGTCTCTTCCATGGAAACTCGTTTTCCCAGAAGAAAGAAAGCCGCCGCTGGTCATGGGTGTCTCCCAATGGCATTACACATGCAATGATCGACCATATTCTGACAAACAAAAGATGGTTTCTACTTGAAACAACGGTAGTCCCGCCATTCGGTACTGGTTCCGACCATCGCCCTCTTCGCACGAGCATTCGATTCAGCCGCATGCTAGAAAAGAACTCTTTTCATGGACCACGAGGAAAAAGTCTAGCTGTATACGACGAGAACATTCTGAACGAAGTCTTGTTCAAACGTGACTGACAGATTAAAAAAGACCCGACCGAAAACTACGAGCGGTTTCTCGAAGGACTGAAAAGTATCGATCTCGCTTCAGTTCCACAAGCAAAGATCGGATCGCATCTTCACCTCTACTAAGACATCGCTCGAAAAAAAAAAGGAAACTGAAGCTTGATTTTACTGCTACACGTTTAACAATGCTAGTAATAAATGCCAGCTGCAGAAGAGCTTTACGGCAGAACTACAACGAGACAAGCAGAAAAAATTACTAGAAGCAAAGGAGAAAAAAGCAGTATGAAAAAATGCCGTCGGGACTTGTCTGATTATAATGTTCCGCTGTCAGCCCTGATGAACGAAGATGGGATCGTCAAAACTTCCTGTCATGATATGGACTTAATAGCGAAAACGTTCTACACCAACCATTTCCGTTCCACAGTCGCCGTCCCGGGTCCTAATATCCCCGATGGAGAAAAACCACCTGGAATTCTTCCGTTGGAGGTTCGAGTTGCGATAGAAAGCATGAGAAGAGGCGCAGCTCTAAGACCCGATAATATTACAGCCGGCTTCCTTACAGCTGGAAGCCACAGTTTACATGTACTTTATGCTAATTATATGACAGCCTACCTTCAAAAGGAAAAAATCCCAGACCACTCGAGGACAATGCGCACGATCATCCTGCCCAAGAAAGGAGACCGAAGGGATCTTCGTAACTACCGTCCCATACGCTTCTTGAGTGTACTCTACAAACTCTTCACGAAGATTATCTTCTCGTGCACGTCAAGGACATTGGATAAGGCACAACCAGTCGAGCAAGCAGGATTTCGAAAAAGATTTTGCTGCATGGACAGCATCCGAACCGTGTCCAGGGGTCATTTGCCGAGAATGCCCGTTGCCTCCAGTCCTAACCTTTGTTGACTATGAAATGTCTAAACGAATGCGATTCTATCAGCTCTCGTCGACCAAAAAGTTTACCCGTCCTACATGAGAACTCTATCCGACTGTTATCGGAACTGCACTAGGAAAATACAGCTTTTTCAACGACCTCTTACCATACCCATAGGAAAAGGTGTTAGGCAAGGCGACACAGTATAGCCAAAGCTGTTCAGTGCTCCACTGCAGTGGATAGTGAATTCACTCGATTGGAATGAGAAATATAAACGTATTGATGGAATATTCCTGTCAAACCCTCGTTTTGCCGACGACATTATCATATTCTCAGGAAGTACTAGAGAAGCAAAGATGATGATCAACGAGCTCAGCGAAGCAGGGAGAAAGATCGGACTGCGTACAAATCGAAAGAAGACCCAGTTCATGAAAAACCCATGGTTCGACAGCTAAAAAAAATTGAATTGGATGGCTCTGTCATTGTAGAGACCACCTCGTACGTTTACCTTGGGCGATCAATGAACATGGATAACAGCATGAAGGAGAAACTAAGTAGAAGAAGGAAAGCAGCTTCGACTGCATTCGGGCCTCTCAAAGAAGCCACCGACCAACTGAAGGAACCGAAAATCTGCGCTCATCTCTTTGATTCTATAGTCCTGACAGCGCTCCGTTATGCTGCAGAGACGTGGGTTGATACTCCAACCACGTCAAGAATGCTTCGCACTACTCACAGAACGCTTAAGCGATGTCTTCTTAAATATAATCGGTACTCTCAATATCTAGACCGTATGCGAGGCTCTGACCTTCGAAATCTGTCGTATCTTCGAGATGCAGGAGAATATACATCGATAGAGAAACATAGATAGACTGGTCACATAATGAGAAGAACAGACGACTGGTGGACTCCAAGAGTATGCAAACGTCCCTTGAGACGACCACCTACACGTTGGGCGGGCGTGTTCGTAAACAATGTTAATCAGCTGTAACCACATTGGCAGTTGTTTTACAGATCGCGGCATGAGACTCGCAAACGCTACCATGCACGAACAAGACTACCACCATAGACTACGATTTCGAGAGAAAGGAACGAATGGCACTTGTGCTGGAGTCCCCACATCTCGTGAAGACGGACCGTCGAAGTATCCAAGTTTCCAAGTAGTTCTAAGCATTTTCATCAGTTGTACCAGCAAAACAGCGAAGAAGAAAACAAACAAAGAAAGCCCAACTATAATCTTGGAGTGAATTTTATATGTTCACCAATGTCGTACGGCCCGTCATCACTAGTTCTGCGGGCCACAGCATAATCACCGTTTTTCGGAGATTTGTTGGATAAGCCATTGTGCTTCCCTGGAATCACGAAGTCAGCCTGGCCGAAATCTGCCCTAAGTCGTCGCCGCGACAGGCAGTCGCAGCCGCTGTGGATCAGAAGGAGGTTTGCCACCATGCGACTTTGATACAAGAGCGCTGCTCGATCCCAGTATTGGTTTACTCTTAACTAGGCTTTCTGATGGAAACGTCGAACTTCTCAGCTTGGGAAACCCTGCCGGGAGGACGAATCCTAACGCTGTACATCGCAACCCGACACCTAGAAACACCTCCCAGCCACAGTGAGGCGGTGAACCGTTGGGAGGGTCTTAACAATCCCTGTACATCTTACTTCTATTTTCATCGCATGATTTCGAGACCGTTTGGTTATTACTAATGGTGACTTCTGTCTTACCTTTCTTTCTTACACTCCGGCCTTACCACTTCATTGTGTCTAAAGGATAACTCAGATTTCGAAGTGGAATTAAATGCAAGTCGGGAGCAATCCAATCAGTAGTTTGTCATACTGAGAACGATTCCAATATTTCCATCTGGAAACGTAGCTAAGAGTAACTTTTACCACGACGGACTAGAGAAGGCACAGGGCAGGTTTATCTACAAAAAGAATAAGGCTGAAATTTTTCGTAGAAAACTCGTTTCTGGTGCGATGATAATCAGACCGTTTCTCACGCAGCAGTTATGGTCCTCAAAAGGACGATTTAGGTCTTACTGATGCTCACTAACTCAAATTAAAATGATTAGTAGGACTGTAGATATTAGGTTTGTTACTTCGTGCTCTATTTGAAAAATAAAGTGGAACGGAACGTTTTTTATTTCTTTCCAGAACACCTGGCGCACCAATCTGCTCAGAGCAAGGTGTGTGTCGGTGTGGACAGTGTCAATGCAACTTACCAACGGTAACGGCTTGCTTCGTTTAAGCTCAAACGATAAAGTATTTGTTACATAATTCTAAAAAAATTAGGCTTAGTTAAGCGCTTGAAAGCAGAGAGTTTTTCTGTTCAGATCGTCTAATCTTTTTCAGCTTTTAAAGTTTCAGGCAACTAGATTTGCCCTACAGAGTTAGGAGTGTTCTGACAAAGGTTCTTAAACAAACAATCGGTAGCATTCTTTAGCTGTATAATGTTGTTAAATTCACACAAAACAAACAACTTTTTTGCCATATTAATTTTTGTAAGTGGAATATTTGAGAAAAAATATGGTCATTGTTCTTCATTTGAGGTCAGTGGTCGCTTTTGTCAATGCGATAATTCTTCTTGTCCAGTGGGAATAGATGGTAAACAATGCAGCGGCAATGGTGTATGCGATTGTAGAAGTTGCAGGTGAACATGACAGAACCCTAAGCAAATTCTACGAACTGCCTTTGTTGATATGACGCGAAGTTGGTAGCAGTGGTTGTTGTTATTGCTGTTGTTGTTGTTGTTGTTGTTGTTGTTGTTGACGTTGTTGTTGCTCTTGTGATTCGACTGCAGACATCTCCACGACTTCACCTTCTTCAGGGTCTGGACGTATTTCATGGAACGCTATCCATATAATTCGGTAAACTGTTTAGAGTACTAATGAAGATCTGTTTTAGAAATGAACGCTTCTTTGTTAAAAACTATTCACCGTTTTTTACGGTGTTAGATCACCGATGTATTGTTGTTGTTGTTGTGTAGGATAACGACTGAAACCCACCCGGAACAAAAAATCAATTAAAAAAAAAGCCTCGCGTGGTATCAGATATACTGTACCCAAACTAATGGTATACCTGCCTATGTCGTTAGGACAGATTATACAATTTCCTTGGTTGCACAAACGATCAAAGAGGCTGTTGCGGACTAATCGACGGTGTGAGGTTGGGAGTTCATTCACTGTTGCAGAATTTTCAA
This sequence comes from Angiostrongylus costaricensis, assembly GCA_900624975.1. NCBI lineage: Eukaryota > Metazoa > Nematoda > Chromadorea > Rhabditida > Metastrongylidae > Angiostrongylus > Angiostrongylus costaricensis. Next base: position 83,732 of record UYYA01004109.1, on the reverse strand, counting down.
GACCACATCTCTTTACGCGCCTTTATGTCCGCTTAAAGAAACATCTACATGAAAATCTTAAGACTTCACAAAATGCTCTTTTAGATATACATGGACGCGAAAGCCAACTGTGATATTTTTGAAGCGTCTGTCACAACCCTAGCGCAAAAATCAAGAACGTAAAGCAACAAAGCTCTTGAAGTGTTTCGGGTAAACATCAACAAACCAAAAATGAATCGAAAAACTAATGCCTCACTATCATACGTATTCTGGTACCTTTTCTCAAATTAATTTTTTGATTTGGACAAGGTTTCAATCTTTATTCCATGTGAACTAAACATAAATGGTCCCACACGCAACAAAACGGTGTGTAGTTTTTAAGGAAAAGTGGTATTCATCTTTATAGTAGATCTCTTGGTTACCACTATAGGCATTTCATAGAATGATATAGATGGCATTACATTAAATACGTCGAGCTTCTAATGAAGAAAAAGTGGCTGAAACGTTATCCATCGAGCAACAACAATAACAACAACTGACACCAACCTCGCCTCAGCTCAACAAAGGCAGTTAGTAAGATGTACACAAATTAATTATTAATGCCAAGATCTGTAAAGTCTTCCTTTTGAAAATATTGATATTAGGAATAGTCAGACACCTAGCTCTAATTGTGATATTAGCGATACATTAAAAAACTAAGCTTTAAAGAGAGAAATCTTCATGAAGATTTCTCTGATGACTTTGATGACTTCGTTTTTTTCGCTGACGTTTTGGTGTTAGAATGTGCTAATTCTTCATCACTTTACAGATGTGAAGAAGGATGGGAATACGAAGATTGCTCGTGTGCCACCAGTACAGATTCATGCATGGAGGATGGAGTAAATTGCCTCTATTTTTCTTGATTATCTGCAAATTAACTATGAAGTGTTAAGTGAGGAAAGACGAAGCACCGAGCCTTACAAATATGATGGAAGATTTAATAGAACAGTCGACGGACTGATTACTCGAAAAAAACTAACATGATATCTTCTACTATTTTTCAACTGTAATGATTTTGCTTATAATTTCTCAATAGGTTGAATGCTCTGGTAATGGTCATTGCAAATGTGGGAAATGCGTTTGCGATGAAAAGTTCAATGGAGCCTTCTGTGGCTCGGCCGATGAGATACTCTCCGTAGGATTTGTTTTTTTTCTCGCCTAAATTTTTCTCTAAGCCTTTACTCTAGTTAATTCTAAAAACTGCCTAAGCTAATGATACTGTTCGAAAATAACCCTTGTATAACTGATTCAGACAGTAACAGCAAGCATTCCTGAGAAAGAAGAAACGCCGGAGGATGGGCCTAGTGAAAATAACGAGGCGGAGGAGAATATCGAGGACACTGTAAGCGTATCACTAGCATTCCGTTTAATTGTTTCTTCATTTTACAATCCTGTATGCCTACTACTCAAGGCCGATACCGATGAAAGGACTGAACATGACGACAAAACAGCTCCACCACCTGAGACCACTGAAAATGACTACTCCCCAGAACCTGGCACACCGGAAGAAGCTACCTCTGCATCATACATTATCTCTGTGTCAGGCTTCACAACTCTCATCGCATTAGCGCTTATCTAATTTTCAATAGAAAATTTTTGTTAAAAATGCAGTGAGTGTAGATGCTACCATTTTTGAAATGTTGTGAAACCTTTAACGAAAATTTATAGTTTCTTGATGTTCACTATTACATACGCTGTTTACAATCTTATATATACATATGTATACGTGTGTATATACATATATATACATGCACATATATTTATATATACATATGTATATATTCATATTAATGCTAGTAGCAGTTATAGAAGAAGAGCCTTTTGCTATACCTCGTGTGAGTTCAGTTTCTGCTAACATTTTTACCAACTGCGTTGTGTCTAGAAATTTCAAGCTCTTTAGCAGTTTCATGCAGGTAGTCTGGTTAGATTCACATTAAAATCCCAAGTTATATGGAACACATCATTTTATCTCAATGACCAAAGGCACGTAATATAGCTGTTGTAATCTTAGTACTGTTTTGTATATACTTTTTGCTCATCTGTTTTCGGAAATAAAGATTAAGGTGGTCCGATGATTCTGTGGAAGTGGAAAGGCGTAAAATCACGCCACTTTGGGCTGCGTCATGTATTCAACCTCATTCGTAGTATCGTAGAGGTGATTGAATGCATATTTGGTCTGTACAATAACGTAAGAAGGCTGATCGACGTTCCAGTCTAACCATTTTTAGCTTCCAGGAAAGCTTGATGCCAATTTCTAAAGACTGGAGACCTTCCTTTGCTTAGGGAATGCTATAGAACCAGTGAACACGTGTCTATTGCAGAGTAGAATATAACTGAGCACTACACTAGCCATATGTGAACACATACCACTACATAAGGAGAATGTACAGAAACTGAGCGCAGTGTAGTTACAAATCAATTCATTAGCCGTAAAATTTTATTTATTTTACAAATACTAGTGTATGCTTAAGAACTAGTAACATTTAGTTGGTCAGTCTGATGAACAACTAGCAATTTTGTTCGGCTCTGTAAGTATCTTGGTAGGATTTACACCCGCATAAAATTTTCTCCAAGTACAATTACAACAGAAGAAATTTAAACAACAAATTGCATGAAATGAATTAACGAAGAAACATGAAGCAAAGAAAAAGAAGAGGCGACATATTGCAGCATTGACATGAGATGAGGCGTGGTGAGCATTGCGAAAACCGCATTCAGTACCTGAACGTAAACTATATTACTACACTCGTTCGTACTACTTCCATCACTCGCATGGTAGTTGCTTTGTAGGAAAATGACATTTACATTTTTGAAATTTTGCCATCATTCGTCATAGCTCTATCACTACACAAATGACTGGTGGTTCTGGTTATTTTGCGCTATTTTTAGCTTTTAGCTAACTTCCGAAGGTATTCCAAAATGAAAACGGGTTTCATGGATCTTTGTATTCTGTGTCATAATGCGAAACAACTAAGTTTTCCCATTCTTGGAATTTTCACGAGCAAGCCTACAATAATCAGTTTTTTTCGTTACTGTGTGAAACAATCGTGGAATTTCTTTTTCCATGACTCGACATCGCATGCTGCATCCATCCCAACACTTCATCCATTCGAATCGTTTTATTTCATCAATGAATGCCCTCTGATTTGCCTGTGGGTTTGCCAGCTGTTTGAAAATTTTTAGTTTTTATTACAAATGTCGTTGGACTCTAATCGAGTAGATTCTCTCTGGGATTCTAGAATACTAGTAGCTGCCCCAAGTACTTCACCATAGGCAGCTTGCGGCCTCCGTGAATCGCAAGTAGCTTTCCTTTCAGGTCCAGTAGCAATTCAGCAAAGAATGATTAGCACAACTGACCCATGGAGTCATGGAGCCTCCGTCCTGCACTTATTAGTGAACCACAGCTTCCTACCTGCACTCTTACTTACTTGGATACTTGGAAGTTCCGTCTTTACGAGCTGTGCGGACACAAGCATATGTGAAATTCATTCCTTTCCCTCGCAATCGTAGTCCGTGGTAGTGGTCTTGTTGGAGCATGGTAGCGCTTGCAACTGTCATACCAAGATCTGTAAAACAACTGCTCCTGCGGGTACAGCTGATTAACTTCATTTACGAACACGTCCTCCCAACGTGTCCAAGGAGACGCTGCATTTTCTTGAAGTCCACTCTACTGTTCTTTTCGTTTATCTGTCGCCTGTTCTTTTAATTATGTGATCGCTCCATCTATGCTTCGCTGTCGATGTATATTATCCTGGATCTCGAAGACGTGACAGATTTCGAAGGTCAGAGCTTCGCATTCCGGCTACATATTGAGAGTGCCGGTTATATTTTAAAAAAACATCGTTCAAGCACTCTGTGAGTAGTTTGAAGCATTCTTGACGTAGTTGAAGTATCAACCCACGGCTCTGCAGCATAACAGAGCCATCCAATTCAATTTTTTCGCTGTCGAACCATGGGTTTTTCATGAACTGGGTCTTCTTTCGATTTGTACGCAGTCCGATCTTTCTCCCTGCTTCGCTGAGCTCGTTGATCATCATCTTTGCTTCTCTAGTACTTCCTGAGAATATGATAATGTCGTCGGCAAAACGAGGGTTTGACAGGAATATTTCATTAATACGTTTATATTTCTCATCCCAAACGAGTGAATTCACTATCCACTGCAGTGGAGCACTGAACAGCTTTGGCGATACTGTGTCGCCTTGCCTAACACCTTTTCCTATGGGTATGGTAAGAGGTCGAAGGAAAAGCTGTATTTTCGTAGAGTGCAGTGCCGATAACAGTCTGATAGAGGTCTTATGCAAAACGGGTCCACTCCTTGGTCGACGAGCGTTGATAGGATTGCATTCGTTTCCACACTGTCAAACGCTTACTCATAGTCGACAAAGGTTAGGACTAGAGGCAAGAGGAGTCGTTGACAAATTTCGATGACCCTAGACACGGTTTGGATACGGTCCATGCAGCAAAATCTTTTTCGAAATCCTGTTTGCTCGACTGGTTGCGCCTCATCCAATGTCCTTGACGTGCACGAGAGGATAATCTTCGTGAAGAGCTTATAGAGTACACTCAAGAAGCATATGGGACGATAGTTACGAAGATCCCTTCGGTCTCCATTCTTGAGCAGGATGATTGCTCGCAACGTCCTCGACTGGTCTGGGAATTTTTCCTTTTGAAGGTAGCCTGTCATATGATTTGCATAAAGTATATATAAACTGTGGCTCTGTAAGGAAGCCGACTGTAATATTATCGGATCTCGGAGCTGCGCCTCTTCTCATGCTTTCTATCGCAACTCGAACCTCCAACGGAAGAATTCCAGGTGGTTTTTCTCCATCGGGGATATTAGGACCCGGGACGGAAATTGTGGAACGAAAAAGGTTAGTGTAGAACGTTTCCGCTACTAATTCCATATCATGGCGGAAAGTTCTGACGATCCCATCTTCGTTCATAAGGGTTGACAGCGGAATTTTTTCACACTGTTTCTTTTCTTTCCTGCTTCCAGTATTTTCTTCAGCTTATACCGTTGTAGATCTTCCTGCAAAGCCCTTTTGCAGCTGGTATTTATTGTTCGCCATGCTAAACGTGTTGCTGTAGGACCAACCTTCATTTTCCCTCTCCTTTCGAGCAACTCCCTAGTAGTGATGGAGATGCGATCCGATCTTCTTGCATGAGGAACTGAGGCGAATTCGGCACACCTTTTCAGTCCTTCGAGAAACCGCTCGTAGTTTTCGGTCGGGTCTTCTTTAATCTGTCAGTCACGTTTGAACAGGACTTCGTTCAGAATGTTCTCGTCGTATACAGCTAGACTTTTTCCTCGTGGTCCATGAAAAGAGTTCTTTTCTAGCATGCGGCTGAATCGAATGCTCGTGCGAAGAGGGCGATGGTCGGAACCAGTACCGAATGGCGGGACTACCGATGTTTCAAGTAGGAACCATCTTCTGTTTGTCAAAATATGGTCGTTCACCGCATGTGTAATGCCATTGGGAGATTCCCATGTCCAGCGGCGGCTTTCTTTCTTCTGGAAAATCGGGCTTGCATGGAAGAGACGTGCTGCTGGCAGAAGTCCTGCAAGACGGTTCCCATTCTCATTTCTTTCTCCTAATCCAAAATTTCCGATTCTGTATTTGCTCTTGTTGGCCATTCCTATTCTCGCGTTGAAATCTCCAACAACCAATTTATGATATGCTTTATCATTGCGGAAGACTTCCTCCAACTGATAGTAGAGCGCATCTATTTCTTACTAATCAGCTGCGTCTGTCGGTGAGTAGCAATTGGTAATAGTGATCTTTTTATGATGCGACAGTTGGAGACGGAGGATGGCTATGCCAGGGGAAAGGATCTCGTGTGAGTTGACGAGATGGACAATGGAGGGGTGGACGGCATAGCCTGCTCCGCCGGCATTTCGTGACGGGACCTTTTCTCCACGAATCACAAGGGCCCCGTTGTTTAGTTGGCGTATGTCGGTTTTCTCGATTTTTGTTTCTTTTAATGCCGTCACATAAAATTTAATGCGATCTGCGGCTATAAGAAGGGCGTGAAGATCGGCATCTGCGGAGAGTGTTCTGGCATTATATGTGCATAGTAAGAAACAATCTGCATGGCGTGTCGTTCGTGTGTTCGTCAAATCAGGTTCTAATGACGTCCTGTGTAACTCTAAATTTTCTGGCCTCTCACCTGTCGTCTCACCGCCTGATGTCTTAGACGGGAGCACCCAGTATGCGGGGTACTGAGGCTGGACTAGTGTTGGTCGTGCAACTTGGTCCTCTCTCAAGTCCTGACGTATCCTTGCAAGGGCGTATCCAGGTCTTTACCGCGATGTAGATCGGAGGAAGGTGCGTTTTCGGGAACGAATCCTTCGCTCGGTCTTCCTACTAGTTGTTTCGGAGAGATGGTAAAACCGAAATCAGAAACGAAAGTAGGAATGTGAAGGCAACCGACCGCTCAAGGACGATGTAGAAACCGAATCTTACATGTCCATATCCTAAAAAAATAGAGTGTAGGTATCCTAATCTGAATACGTGTACTCTATTTTCTGAAATTAGTAACCAGCGTTGGTTACATAGAGGTAAGGAAAAGATAGCACAGCGGTTAATAATGCCGTCGATCAGGAGGCAAAGGCAGTAGTTCGTTCGCCGCCCCAACGCTATCCTGTAGTCCAAGCGGGAACCCCTTAGCTCAGGCTCTATCTTCAAGGCTGCAATGACACTTGACTCGAACACCATTCTACGACATTTATAAGGGAGACAAAATCTTCAAGCAGCAACCAAAGCAAAACGCGAAGTATTTGAAGACCTTTATGGATGATGAATGCGAGAAAAAACGAATCGCATGCAAGAATGCTGGGATCTTCACAGTAGACGAGATAACGGTTTATGTAAATCTGAAGTTTATTACTTATAAAGTTTAATTACCCATGGATAAGTGGATGAGATCAGAAGCGAGGAGGTTGTTGAATAAATTCGTCGGTAACCACGACTGTGGATCGACGACTGTACGAGTCCATTGGATCATTCGCTGGCAGTGCTGGCTTCTCAGCTGTGCCTTGCACCGCCTGAACTTGTAAAATCAACTTAAAAATTGAAAGCTGTATTGTTGTAATATTAACCGATCTGTTCAAGGTGAGAATTCCTATAAAGTTGAACAGTGAAAAAGCAGTAGACCACAGCGTATTTTATTAGTTATCAACCCATACCTACTTTCCCTACGCCTATAATGGCAAAGAATTTTTCGAGTGAACGCTTAATAAAAACTTCTTCAACGTTTTATGCTAATGGCAGCGTTAGGTAGTAAACTAGTTGGGGAAAACGCAGTTCAAAAGCCTCCGTGGTACAGTACGTAATGCGCAAGCCCCGGAAAGGAAAACAGTGGTTCGTTCTGGCCTGGGGTCTAAGTTTTGAGAGTATGTCAACGTCGTTGTGGTTTTACATATTGTCACGAATACAGTACCTATCGACCATCTCATAATTGCATTTGTATTGTGTAAGACTTATTTTATGAAGCCATTTAATACCCCTGCTGACTGCACGTGAGCAAATACCACGATATTTTCATACGTTTTCCCTAATACTCATTCCAACACTCATTTTTCATTTGAAACAGCCATTTGTGGAGATTACTGCATGACTGCCAATGAACTCTGTTTTTAAAGAAATCACCATTGGTAACGGATTAATGAGAATGTCGACAAATGTGTCGTACTGATAGTGTCACTCTCTGTGGCTTTGCTTCTCAGGACAGTTAAACACGTTTGCATCTCGGCCATCAATCGTCTGCGCAAGGTTATTTCGTCATTTTCGCTTTATTCATTATGGCCAGACAGTCTTATAAAATGCTGATTGGAGCAGTTTTCAAACCAACTGTCATTTAACGTGGGTAGTAAGGAACAATACCTTCTTCAATTTTCAAGATAACATGAGGTTGATGAAGTTGCTTATTCGACTAACATCTCGAATTCTTTGTCTTATTCAGAGTCGAAGATCCGATTCGATGGTCCACAATCGTCGTATCGAACCGAATCCTTTTCAGTAGAGCACAACTCCAATAAGGCAATCTCACCCGGAACAATTTTTTTAAAGAAACTTTTCAAGAACTCCTAAATGTCGCCTGACTAAGTGTCGTGAGCTGATCCCATTTTTATTTCCATCAAGAGAGAAAAATATATTGGTTCTAGTATTCACGCCTATTGTTTACATAAAGAAGAAGTTGCATCCTCTGTGATGCTGAGACATTTCCGGAAAGGATAATCGATGTTCAGATCTGACCTGGGTTCGCGTTTTGCAAATATCTCAGCATCATTGTGGTTTTATTTCACATAATACCCTGCCACGTAATAAAAATAGGAAACATATAAAAAGTTGTACATTGAAGCAGTTTTAGTCTTATATGAATCGATAGGTAGATTCATTAGTGTGTGCTGAAACCGGTACTGCTGGCAGTACAATATGGAATCTTACAACTAATAACTATACAATGCGTTTTTTTTTCAAAATGTGGACTTAGTACTTTATTCGATGTCCTGCGACATATAAAAATGTGGTACCCCACATAGATTACACTCAGAAAGGTGCAGTTCCTGTGTTGCCTACGTAAACGAGATATAGTTCCTTATCATAAGGTCTACTGGGATTACGGTTTTAGTTCAGAACACCTAGATGTCTAAGATTCCTTTCTGCAACTGTCATACCATTCCACATGAGAAATTGACGAAATTTCCTTAAGACTGCGTCTTCATTTGTCGAGAGGTTATGATCTATGGCGGACTTAGATCGCTGGATAAGAGATGCTTCATCACATCACAGCATGCAGTTGCCGCTCTTTCAGTTTTGTCTAAACTCTTCACCGTAAAACGACCAAGGTCCTCATAGCAGATACTGGGAATGAAGACACAATAACAAGAGTTATTTTTCGAAGAGTTTTATCATTTCGATGGCATAGTTCATCTTTGGACTATGCGTTTCGCTGAATAGTCTCGTGAATAGTCTAAAACTCTCGTTTTACATTGTATCGGCAATCAGGACGTTCATTTTAACAAATTAAGACCGTATATCTTTGTGGAAGAGATTAGCTGATGTGGATACTAAAAGCACATTTATCTTAAGAATTAATTGAGTTGGGTCAGTTATTTGAAAAACAAACTAAAATAGACGTAATTACAGCTGTAAGGTTATGAAAAATAAAGCTTGTTGAGAGTGAGAAAGGACTGACACAAAAGAAGTGAAATTAGTTCACATACCTTCTTCCGTTTTACTAGTAATTTGAAGACGGATAATTTTAAGCTGACGAAATATGGCTCCACCACTAAGTAAAGAAATAATAACAATAATAGTAAGCTTGGTGGCCATGACCATCCAAAAACCCACACTATTCGATCAACTGTAAAATTTTCGTTGTGATAAGGTACATGCCTCCGACATCCAGCCTGTGTTCAGTTCTATTTAATTTCACCATAATTATAGGTTTTTTCCGTTTTAAAATGACCAATGTGTTATTCAAGAAACATAACTGTGATGGCCTCCCCACTATCTATAGAATGAACATTTACGATAAAACTTTTCTTAACTAACAAACACAAATTCATAGTAAGTATTTATGACGCAGAATGATGGAAACGCACTTGTAACTCCAATGAGAGCTGTAGCAATGAAAAGCGAGAACACGGACATTACTATGTATGGCAACAAAAAGTATGGCACGATACATCGAATTGCCAAAAATGAAATTAGATTCATTAAAAAAAATGTTACCTGAAAAGATTATTTTATGTAGAGAGTATTTAACTCGGTGAACAACATATAATGAAATTAACGGAAAACAAATATCCAATATTATGGTCAAAAGGTTTTACATTCTATTTTTCTTATAAAAAGCACATAAAAGGATAAAAGGATAAAGCTCTTGGCGTTGATCAATCTCTGAGAGATGCGCCATGCAATCGACTTCATTGAGTACCGTTGGAAGTGAATGCATGCATATCTCGCCTTTAGAATGACTCGCGGTGGCCTACCGATGCCTCGAGCCAGTGCTGCTATCCTCTCAGACAAGTCTGTACCAATTTGCCGACTCCAGAGGGATGGAAGGCTTGCTGGGCCATGGGCCTATGGATCGATTCCATATGTGTTTCAGGGCACCTCCGGTCACGGCGCCACACGCACCCTTTTGCCTTTGTGGATAAGTACATAAAATTCCAATAATGGATGATAAACTCCGAACATTACAAAATACCATGTTTATCACACTTTAAACTATCTTCTGCACTAGAAAATGAGTTACTCGTTGATACTGTAAGCTGGTGGAGATGCAAATCTACAAGGCAATACCATGTAGTACTTACAGTTTACTAAGATTGTTCCCCATCGTATAATACGATGGTAAAATAGGCGCCATATGTCTAAATATTACCTGGATGATAACAATTGGCATAAGAAATTCCCAGCTAACAATTTCAGAAAAGAATGTAAGCGAGGCATCATATACAGTTTCACCTTGAGATATGTAACCAATTGTAAAAACTAGCGACTGAGCCATTATTAACGCTTCGAAAGCCTGAAAATAAACGGATAATTCGTTTCGAAACTAGTATAGTGAAAATCCAACTCGCACGTTCGGTTTGGATCAAACCCTTAAGAATACGCCAACCATTCAATCCCATTAGTAGCATTGTAGAGGTGATTGTAGCTTTTCGAGGTATCGACTCAGAGTTTTAACCCTCCCTGACAAGTTTAGTAAAGAACTGCCAACCCAGAGTAGCGACTGTCAACGTTTACTCGAAGCGCAGTGTCTCACCAACTTTGTGCAAGACGAACCACCTCTAAGCAATATCTAATGATTTCCATAAAACGAAAACAACGTAAAAAACACATAAGGGCAAAAAATAATCAGTTTCTATGTTTTTATTTACAAAGCCATTTTTTTGCTGTTGCATATTCAATGAGACTTGTGTAGCGCCTTGCAAGAGAGAGCAACCTCTGGTTCGATTGCGCACCCGGAGCACAAACCACTGTACTTCTATGGTGCTGAGATATTTGCAAAACTCCGGACGGCAGGTGTATGCGATGGGGAACGAACGCGCTATTGTCCCTTCCGGGGAGTAGCGCACTTCACCACCACACCATTCGGGTCCTTCGTTTTGCCTGTCTCTCAGCTAGTTCTATCGATCTTTTACCCTCAGCAATCACCCGTCAACGGGATTAATCTGGGCGGCCCAAATCGGCAACTAACCCAGTTAAGCTGAGGCCGCAGTTATAATCACAATTTTTAACTTATTATTTACTGTCTACTCTTTTTAACGGGTATACATTGTGAAATATAACTTAAAGGGTGCTGAGATATTTGCAAAACTCCGGACCGCAATCCCGCTGATGGGTGATTGCTGATGGCAAAAGATAGATAGAACTAGCTGGGAGACAGGCGAAACGAAGAACCCGGATGGTGTGGTGGTGAACGTGCTACTCTCCGGTAAGGACAACAGCGCGTGTTCGCTCCCCACCGCATGCGCCTGCAGTCCGGAGTTTTGCAAATATCTCAACACCATTGAAGTTATATTTTACAATGTATACCATGCCGTTTAAAAGAGTAGGCAGTAAATAATAAGTTAAAAACACTGTACTTCTTTCGAGTCAGTAAATTGCTACCACACTTTTTTGGGAGCATACAACTAGTGGCTTCGTACCTTGGGAAGCCATCATAAGTTAGATAGGTCAAATATGCATTCAATCATTCCGCGATGCTACTAATTAAGTCTAAACAATGACGCATCCATGAGGGCTTGATGCACGCTCAACTACTTCATTCCTTTATCCTTTATTATGTAGGAAAACAGGCAAAAAACCTATTTCCTTACCAAAGTACTCATAAAAATTTTCTTGCTGTCGCAAATACACGGCAAACAATTATAAAAAATGAGTCCATATGAAAAAGTAACTGTGAGTTACTAAATATTTGTGACACATATTGATTGGACAAATAGAAAGCGTTAAGAGTGAAACAGACGACGACTCAGAGATATGTTTCTTTTTCAAGAAAAAACGAAAGAATTGCAAGAGAAAACGCTCACCATAGCACAAATACAGGCATTCTTTGGACTCACACAACATGGCGTCCGAATCTCTCCCATTAGCGGGATACTGAATGAACTACTATACAAAGTGCGTTAATCGTTTTCGAAAATATCTCCCTTCCTTGGAAGGTAGAAAAAACGGCATTAGAAGTGAGAAAATATGGACCGAAAAACAAATGCCTTTTGTAAACCACGAATAAACGGCAGATTTTTGGAAGTGAAACGAAATTGCTATGGGTGTAGAGTATTGAAATATCACCATGTCTATGAACACTGATATTATTCAGAACAAAGATTATGACTTTGCTCTTCAAAAAGATCAGATTTTAATTTTTAATTTTCGTTACATTTTCGCCTGATCGAAATCTGTTAGATGCTCATTACTATAGTTTATCAACATTGTTGTAGATGTCGATCGAAATGACTACATCCATCGTTATACGTTAACTGAGTTGACAAGTGCGTTGATGATATGGTGATGTGCGCGCATGTAGAACGGTGGTTAGTGAAACCCTTCAAATCACGAGTAATCTTTGGTTTCCTCATTTCCTTCGGCTAACGAACTCACCCACAGGAAGAAAAATGGTGACAAAAATTTTTCGTGGATAGAAACTCTGATCTGATATCTCTACATGTTAACGTAAGTCACTGCATGGAGCAATTGCGGACACAATAACCTTTAGGTTGCTACGAATGGAGCTGAGTGCATAACGCACCCCTAATGAATCGATCGGCACCAAATGTTTTATCCTTTACTCTTTATGGTGGTATGAAAAAGATTGAACACCAATAGTTGGCAAAATTATGTTTGTCTGCTTCACTTAATGATTGTTTGTTTAAAGAGTAGGGCGATGAGCAGGTGATAAGCACAGGTGGCAAGCAGCTATGCGTCAGTAATAATTAGCAAACACTAAGCAAAGCTCAATGAAAAAACGCAATGAAAGGAATATATGAATGTCACAGAGGGAATATGTATTAATAACTGAGTTCTACAGCATTTCATTCTTACGTCTACCATTAATCGATCATAACTTCATCGCTATAGACTCACAGCTTTCTCGCATTAGAACGAAACTTAACTAGTGGTCACAGTTCAACGTATTATTTACTGCCTATTCTTTTTAACGCAGGGTATACATTGTGAAATATAACTTCAATGATGCTGAGATATTTGCAAAACTCCGGACCGCAGGTGAATAATACGTTAAATTGTGATTATAACTGCGGCCTCAGCTTAACTGGGTTCGTTGCCGATTTGGGCCACCCAGAACAATCCCGTTGACGGGTGATTGCTGAGGGCAAAAGATCGATAGAACTTGCTAAGAGACAGGCAAAACAAAGGACCCGGATGGTGTGGTGGTGAAGTGCGCTACTCCTCGGTAAGGACAATAGCGCTTTCGTTCCCCACCATAGACACCTGCGGTCCAGAGTTTTGCAAATATCTCAGCAACGTTGTGGTTGTATTTCGCTTAGTACCCTGCCGCGAAATTATAGTGGGCAGAAAATTAAAAGGTTTAACTAGTAGTGTTCCTCGAAATCTTAAGAAAGAATCCATATGTTCCAACTGGATGAAATCATCCCCAGTGCGCAGTTCTTTATAGAAAAAGTTTTTGCTTTTCATTGAAGAAATATTCCTCTCTGTACGCCAGCTACTATTAATTGTCTCAAAACATGAATTTAGCAATACCAAATAACAAGGATATATCTAAAACAACGGCAATATTCTGAGATGAAGACAGTTAGTATTCTTTTGTTCTTTTTTAAAATGAATTCAATGTTTTTGGAGACAACTGAAATAGCGCTAGAATGAAGGAATAGTTTAGAAATATAATAGCTTTACCGAGGAGCGGTATACATAGCGGTTAAGAGCTTTGCGCCAGGCCAGCCAAGGTGCAGGGTTGGAGAATTTTTGCCAGACGTGTCTGGGAAAACCTCCATCCGACAGACTGCCTGTAGTGACGATTTGGGGACGTGGTAGCAAGGCTATCCCAAGGTTTCAAGGAGATTCTACGCAACCAGCTTTAAAGGGACTTTGTGACGAATACCAAGTTCTCAAGCAGTTGCGAAAGCCACACGGAAATCCGAAGAGCTTCGTGTTGGGTGTGGGAAAACGAATCGAGTGAAAGAAATGTTGAAATCCGCACAATATCTGATGTCGGGTTATGTAAATAAAACACATTTTGCTTTTTAAATGACATTCACTATGTTTATTGGCAAGCTTAAGCCGGATAATCGTCGGGTATTGTGAGGTTTCGAAACTATTGAAAAAACGACAGCGCTGTAACAATGAAGCCTTGGAGGATTCACAACAGTAAGTTGAACACAATAGCATTTTCTACGAAGCCATTTGTTGAAGACTGGAAAGAAACCCATGAAACTGTGAAAAATGCATGTTGTCCAGAGAGATGCGATTCTTCAATTTCGTTCGTTGATTCGAAGTGGTTTTCTAGGCGTTGACATAAATTATGCCCTTTCATTTGTATTCCATGTGTTTAAATATTTGGATAACCCGTCATCACGAATCCTACGAACTTGAACACAGCTTCCATTAGACTGGTACTTTGCTGGCTGAACAACATGTCACTTGGAATCCACAGATCCACAGGTACCAGGAAGATCTCACGTTACCACCACAGACAACCATCGGCCATTGTGAATCAAACAGAGATTTTAACATAATGATTAAGTTCTTGGCGGGAAAGAGGCGATTCTTGTCATAACTGTATCCATAATCGGATTCTGAACGAAAATGCTCAACTGCTCCTCAGCTTAGACTAGCCTGTTGGAGGCCGAAATTCTGCTTTAATTTTTAGTTCGACAAAGAGAAACATGTCCCAGCACGACGAATTAAATGCCAAGTCATTGAGCGGAATCTAGTGTCGTGTAAAACAGTGCAGCCGTTGTGCAATGCAAAGTGATGGATACGTTTTCTTGTCTATAAGGTATGAAACCGCTTTCTAAATTCTGGGAAACTACGTAATTCCGTCTTTTTTTCATATGCACTTCTCAGAGCGCATGTGACGCAGTGGTTGGAGGCGCCATTGGGGCACACACGTAGAATCGATCCCCACGCTCATGGCCCACCAAGCCTTCCATCTATCCGGGGTCAAAAAATTGGTACCGGACTTGTCTGGAAGGATAGCAGCACTGGCTCGATATCGGTAGGCCACCGCGAGTCAGGCCAGATATGCATTCAATCACCACCAACGATACTTAATGAAGTCGAATGCATGGCGCATCCTTCAGGGATTGATCAACGCCGAGAGCTTTATCTTTTTTTATCCATTTATGCACTTCTCACACTCGTGATGATAGAAACAAAGTCATGTGAAAAAATTGTAGTGTACTTTGGGTAGCAACACTCTTTCATAGGTCGACGGCAAAATCGACGGTACAATCATATTTAAAACTTGTTTTTTTCAATTTTCTTTTGCTTAGAAATCGTCAAGAGACGATCTTGAGGCACTTAAGCACATTATTCTTTCTAAAAATAGAGTTGTGACAGCAATAAAGGCTTATAATGGGTGAAAGGCCCAAAAAAATTTTGTGGATGATATTACGCGAATACGCGTTCTGGTATATATAAGAAGGATTAATAGGCGACAAATAGATGAGCGTTTATCAATTCCCCGTAGATGTTCACGACGCATCCAACTCTACCAAGTATAGTAGAGGCACTAAGCATTGTGGAGGTGTTTCGATGTATATTTGGCCTACACAATAGGTTGCGAATGCCTACCGGTCTACGAAGTCAGATTTTCTAACTTTGTAGACCATTCCGTTATCATTCTAACGTGGCCGAATAAATGAAGTGCCTGGTTAGACCAGTAGTGTAGTATCGAGACATCAACCCCTGTATTTTGCAGAACTCTTACCACTACGCCACGAGCGTCCCTCTATTAAAAAAAACTAGTTTTAAACACACTTAAATAGAAAGTGCCGCCAACGCAGCTGTTTCACTTCTTAATATGTCACTGAGATTGAGAAAGGAATGAAAAGATTTCGAGAACGGTTACTGAAATACGAAAATGGGCTCCATAGAAAATAAAAACGAATGAAGATTGCACTGGTATCTGTTCATGTTACTCGGTGATGAACGAGATTACACATTATATATCAGGTATATAATAGGTATATTATACAGCGATTCAATTTGCCGTTAAAAGAATACCAGTGTGAGAAGAGAAGCACATCATCGATGACTAATGATAGGATCCGAACGACCATTCTTCCTACTGCGTTGGCACAGCTTTCATAACATCCACCCAATCTTCATTTATGTCGATCTTCAATGGAATACCAATTCGCTATCTGCTGCATAAACAAAACATCCGTTTGATATTAAGACCAAGTTATCAGATTTACTTAAATTCCGCATAATATTCTTCAATAGAAGACGAAAAGCGAAAGCTGGAATTGTAGCCGCCATAGAACAAAAATATGTTATTCTATTCTAAATTATCCTACACGAGCAGTCTTCACATCTACTACGCAGATCCCAGCACTTCTTGTTTTCGATTCGTTTCCTCGCATCCATCATCGACGAAGGTATTCGAGCTTTTCGTGTTATGGTCCAGCTTCTATCTGAGGATTGCCGCCTTCTTTATGAACGTCGTTGAATGCTACACGAGTTGATTCTCCTAGGATTCCTGGAATAGCAGCGCTGAGAGCATTCCCACTTGGACTACAGTGAGCCAGCTTTTATTCGAGAATTCCAGACAATTCTGGTACCAATTTCCTGACGCCGAGAGTACGAAAGATTTGGTTAGCCTAGCATCGGGTCAACCATCACCGCTTTTATGACGAGCGACCACTCCGATATCACACCTATACAAATATATGAAATAGGAAAGTAGAATAAAAATTCATCACTCTCTCAACAAAAAGTTAAAGTTGATGCGTGGTTGGTATTAGTTGTTGCTGTGGTTGTTCTTGCTGTTGTTGTTGTTGTTGTTGTTGCTGTTGTTGTCGTTGTCGTTGCTCCTGTTGTTTGATGGCTGAGCCCCACTAGCAATAGCGCGGCTCTTTGGAAGGCAAAATCGACGAAGCCTCAGCCATCAAACAACTATAACATCAAACGAAAACAACAACAACGGTAACGAGAGCTTGTACCAACATCGCATCAGCTTAACAAGAGCAGTTCGTAAGCACATAAATAAGCAAATCGATTATTTATGCCAAGGTTTATAGAAAGTCAGTGTTTTCAGTTAAAAAGTTAAAGTTTTGGCGTTGATTAATCACTGAGGTATGCGTCATGCATTCAACTTCATGAAGCATCGTTAGAGGTGATTGAATGCATATTTGGCCCAAACAGAGACTTTCAGTAGCTCACCGATGTGTCGCAAGCTGGTAGCAATTTGCGGACGGGGCAATGAGCCCTACGCGCGTGATCGTACCAAAGGCCACCTGTGTAATGTAAGTCATCTCTAACAACTGCGCTACATGCGCCCCTCGCTCTATCAGTACATATAAAAATTTTATATTTTGGAGATGTAACTGCTACAAGGGGTGGTGGAAGCGCGCTGGTTAGAGGGGCCCTGCAAAAATACATGTAAGGTCTATGGTTCAACCATGTGCAAGGCTGGCCAAGCCTAACATCTTTTTGGGGCTAACAAATGATACCAGACTTGTCTGCGAAAAGCTTCCTCTAATTAACAAAGGCTGGCGAGTGCCTGTATGATGAAGATTTGAGAAAGTTTTGGCCTGGCTATTCCTGCGAGAACCTACTCGACGGGATTCAAGGGCACTTAGTAAAAAAGGCTAAAATTCCTTAACAGCTGAAAACATATGCAGACCTAAAGGCCTCGGTGAGTAGGTTAAGAAAAACAAATCGAACGATGGAAATGCTGGGATACACTATTTGTGATGACGGATCACTTAAATGAATAAACACATAGATAGGCAAATAAACAGGAACAAATGCTCTACTACGATCGCAAAAAGATTTTCCCATTTATTTAGGATATCGCGGATTTTATGGAGAAGAAAAAACGATAGGACGGGCATGCAGCGGTAAAGGAAAGAAATTCAAGGCAACTATGCTAAAAGAGAACTGGAGACTAAATAAATTTATCTACATAGTTATTCAGAGAGTATAGATTCGAACTACCTTATAAGAAGATCGTGCGCATCGCATCGTACTGAAAAGGCAGTGAAGCTTTAAATAAAACAAACAACTATTCATTTTTGGTAAAATACCAGCTGAAATCCTCTCAAACCGGTTTTTAAGTTACATAATTTTTTCATGGACAACAGAAGATGTTTCAAACAATAAATTAAGTCCAAAGCGTTCGGCGTCCATCAATTCCTCAGGGACGCGCTGCGCATCCGCTTCGCTCCTAGATTCCAACTGGTGAATAAATATTTGGCCTATACAATGATTTAATGTAGCCTTGCGATGTGATATCCTGTTTTGTCTTTGCAGACAAGTCTTATAATAAGCTGCATAACCGAGGAAATGAAGAGCTGCGCTGTCTCGAGCACGAAATCAAACCACCAACCAGGTCTGTATTTAAGAGAACCTCTGGCCACACGTGCCCGTTGTTCCAAATAGCGATGTGAATACGGGTATTTTGCCTTCCTTACCTCTTTCTTGGTATTAAAATTTCGTTTAAATGATAAAGACATTGGATGTATGATTACAACAAGTGGGGCAATAAAGAGAAAAGAGATGAAATCACAGGCCATAAAATTTCTAGAACCAAAAGAAAAACACCTGATAACAGTGCACAACAATAAATTATCATTGAAGAAGGGTTATTTATGCATACCATTGACAGTGAATGAAAACGGATAAGAATAATGCAATGGAACTATGGGATAAATATAATACAAATGGCGAATTAGAATTCCCATACTTTAAACGAAAAAACTGAAAAGGGAAATATTATTGAAAAGACTACGAGGCTATTGATAAAACAGAACAGCATTCATTTTTGGTGAAAAATTTTTGTTGTGAAGGTTTTATATCAGGTTAGAAAAGAAGAAAAACCACATTTTAAAAATATAATAAGATGTTATCTTTGACTCTACGCCTTGCGATTTGATAAGCAGTGAAGCGTCCACGTCCGAAGCAATCAACAAAAAACCGTATATTACGGTAGTAGGTGAACAACAGACACCAATAACAAGCTCTGTGCTCTTCAATCCAATATATAAATCGAGACAAATAAGAAAAAATACTAATAAAATGCTGAACGCCGTCAGTAAACAACAATAAAACCGTTTATTTGTGACAGCAAACTTGAGATGCTAATTCATTGAGCGATGAGAGACTGAACTCGGCGGAACTCAGTACAACTTCAATGTCTGACACTTTTTGAATTCCTAATCATCATATCACAGTCAGTTTAAGGAATAACCTAGAAACAATACAAAACTGATCGATATGTGGCCGATGATGTTGAAAATATGTGCCTAGTACACAGCGACGAGAGCGCCAATGAACAGCACACGCATTGTCTTTTGATCAATCATTGTACACGCATTAAACTACGATCGTCGTACAAACGAGTTGTACAGCAGTAGGAATCACTTCACTACGTTGGTGAATCTCTTACGATGCAACGACATATGAATGAACGAGTAGAAACGTATTCGAAGTCATATAACTACAGTTCGTTTATGCATATGTCGACCTCTGTCTATCGTTTTCCTATCCTATTAAACTCCAAAATCACGGTGGTCGACTGGCTCATTGCAGTTCCAATACCACGTGAGTGGTCAGCAATGCAAAGCCGAGTTTTTTGTCTATGCGCACATTGAGCTACAGCTCACTACTTCATGTCATTCATGCAATAATGATCATTGAATAGAATTACGTCTTCGTCGGTCCGAAAATTTATCGTCGCTTCTTCCTAAAAAAATCGCTGTAATATCATGATCAGTTTGCAGTTTAGTGCAAAATCTTGCAGTCTACACGACTGACATACGATAGCGAAATTTTCAGCTGTTTGTGAACACTGCATTAACAGAGAGTTCATCAAAACATGAAAATGAACAAGAACAGGGAATTAAATACAGAGAGGAAGTAATAGATGGAGAGATAGAGAGGAAGGATGGGAGATATACAAACGGAGAACGAGAGACAGAGAGAGAGAGAGAGGGAGAGGAGATCTCTCTCAGGAAGACTCCTGTAGAATGTCGAAGCGTCTCGAGAAAGAAGCGACGCTCGATAACGCCCTGTGGTGTTGTTGTTTGCAGTTCCTGATGAACACGTGAACATTGCTCATATTAAAGGCAATAATTTTATTGATAAGTACACGGTCAACGTTGTCATATTTTCCTATAATGCTTTTCAACATTGCTTTTTTTCTTCACTTTTGAATTTAAATGCGCATAATATTGGATGGTTGGAGGGCTAACGTAGTGCAGTGGTTAGAAATGCCCTGTAATACGCAAGGGTTCGACCCCGCGCTCCAGACTCACCAAGCTTTCCGTTTCTCCGGGGTCGGCAAATTGGTACCAAAGTTGTCCGGGAGGATAGCAACACTGGCTTGATATATCGGTAGGCCACCTCGAGACACCGTGTAGGCCAGATACGCGTTCTAACATTGCTCTAACATTGCTTGATGAAATTGAATGCATGGCGTTGTCCTGAGGGAATGACCAAAGCCGAGAGCTTCGCTTTTTTTCATATTGATTGATCACAATCTATGGCCAAGTACAATGAAATCAGATGAGTTGAGATCGAACTAGCACCGAACAAGGCAAGTTTTGCGTCCTTCATTGGTAAACATTGATATCGGACAATAATTGATAAAGAATTCTTAT
Organism: Angiostrongylus costaricensis; assembly: GCA_900624975.1. NCBI lineage: Eukaryota > Metazoa > Nematoda > Chromadorea > Rhabditida > Metastrongylidae > Angiostrongylus > Angiostrongylus costaricensis. Next base: position 62,893 of record UYYA01004109.1, on the reverse strand, counting down.
TGTGCTATTTTGGATAAATCAGCATCTCCTACTTCATCATGAATGTCGTGCGACTCGTTCCGCTAGCATTACTGGAGTTCTAACGAATAAAAATTCGGCAAATTTTATTGCTTTGTAATTGACAAAGCCTGAATGCTTTTAACGATGGCATTATGGTGTCTTCAAATTCATGATCTGCTCATTCGAAGACATTAAAACAAGCTATCTAAAAAAAAAACTTCGATACGAGACAGGGAAACCTTTTTTATGCGAATCTAGACTGACAACGTTGCACAGAGAGATCGTGTTATGGAAACAACTACACTCCATTGTGGGCTAGAGGCAAATTCTTTGAGAGAAAACAATGCGCGTCAGTATTACACTGAATGTGTGGCAAAACAGCAGGGCAAACATTCCTAGAGTCGTCCTATGTCGCTATCATTAACCTGCTAAGAAATTTTTAGGAAACAACCCTCATCTTTGTCCCCTTTGCACCTTAGAGGAAGCAATATCGCTACGGCGAAATGTAATCGAATCAAAAATTAAAGTGATGAGGAAATGAGGTAAGGAGTATAAGAAGACTAAGTGAAAACAAAAAACAGGTAGGAGATTACTGATGATGGGAAGAAACCGACTAGATAACAGGTAACAACTTTTGACTACGTACAAGAACTTCCAAAATTGTTTTCGTTTTATTAAGTTTAGAAAATTCTAAAAAAAATCTCGTTTATGGGATTAAACGAAATGAATTAGTTATAAGAAGAAAGAGATGGGCGGTGGTAGTTGAATGGTTAGTGACGCAGCCGACCAGGAAACAAAGGCGCTAGTTCGATCCTACCCCTAATGCTCTCCTCCAGTCGACATGGGAATGCCTCTTTCCGGCTATCTTCAAGATTGCGAAAAGAACTGACTCGACCAGCATTCTACGACATTCATAAGGAAGTCGGAAACCTCAAGCAGCGGCCGAAACAACGCGCGAAGTGTTTGAAGACCATTGTGGACGATGAATGAGAGGAAAGCGAACGAATGCAAGAAGTGATGGGATGCGCTCAGTAGACATGATAACGGGAGGTGATATAAAATAAAATGTATGAACAAACAATAGAAATAAATTAGTATAGTGTTTTCATAAATGCCTACCTTTCCTTTTACTCAAATCTCGCATCTCAATGAGCAGGCCCATAATTTTCGCATCAGATAGGTTCAGACCGTCAAAGAGCGAATTTGATCTAGTGTAAGAACAATCTAACATTCAATGGAATGAAACCAGTAGAAGAATATTTTCTCTCTGTTTATGATCTTGCACGAGGCTATTGCAAAAAAAACCTCAATCGGCAAACGTTTAGCTGAACAAAAATTTTATAACTTCGTGGAAGCCCATGAGTATGGGAAAAACACTGACTATCCATTTGCCGGCACTAAATTGAACCACCCGGCGTTTGAAAAAAAAACATAAGGAGAGTTTTTTTGTTGTTATTAAAGCTTTTCTCCTGTGGGAATAAGATATCTGAAAAGTTGAATAATGGGGAAACGCAAAGTCTTAGAGGTGTTAGTAAATTGTCGTCTCAGAGGATACATGCATAGAATTATCATTATACAGTCATTGTAACAACCAATCACACTATCATTACATCCGTTTATTATATTCAGTACAACATACCCATACTTTTTTCGTTATTTTTAAGCTCATACACACGATCAGTGACTCACTTTGTGTTTTTTCACCATTAATGATTTACTCTGCACCGACCTATAAACCGGCCTTTGCTAGTTTTTTGACTATCGAACAATTCGTACGCGGGCCAAGGTATAAGACCTATTCATTCTTGTCATGCATCAGGAATCCTCATTTCGATTTTATTCTTCACCCATTGCCTCTAGAAAAGATTGTGTTTGACGATCATCTGATTCCCTATATCGTCTTGATGGTTAATCATTGACATAGATCGACGCGTCCTCTCTTTACGAATAAGATACTGTTCTGTGTGCTCATTGTCTTCCTAATTATATACTCGATGCTTTTGTAAGCTCTCTAAGTTGCCTTTTTCTCCCTGACCACTTCTAGAACTACTTTTTTTAACTTGTAAAGTTTTCGACTGAGATAAACGTAGCTTCGGTGTTTAGTGATATTAGTTTTGTTCACTATGAATGACGTGGTCTCTAAAAAATTTTTTTCATCAACGTCGTAATTTTAAGCTGATTAAAAAAATAACTGCTGGTCACATTTAGTTCCCACTGCAGTTTTACATTCAAATTCCGAATGGCGATGAATAATTCCACCAAGTGTAAATAGCCAGACTCAGACGGTATAGAGCGCTCTTAGAATGACAACCTTCCCCCTACTACTCCTGGGAAGAATTTATTATGAGCCTATAGCTAACTGGACACTTTTATGCTATACGTTTATACTTTCTGAACTTTCGTACAAAAGTGGTGAAAAATTCTTAGGCTGGGTGGCTCTGCTGGAGTATAACCCTACACTACAAATCGCGTTTTGACACCGGGAAACATCTTTGGACTACAATGTGCTACACCATTTGAGACTTTATATACATATATAACTTTAATGAGATATTGGCAAAACTCCGGACTGCAGGTGTCTGCGAGTCCTTCGCTTGTGTGCTGGTGAACGCGTTACTCCCTGGAAATGACAATAGCGCGTTTGTTCCCCACCGCAGACACCTGCTGTCCGGTGTTTTGCCAATATCTTAGCATCATTGAAGTTATATTTCGCAACATACCCTGCGATTAAAAAGAGTAGGCAGTAAATAAAACGGTTAAGATTATATATATTTATATATATATATGTATATATATATATATATAAAGACCGCATTTAACGCACGGTTGGAGGCAGCTTGCAATACACATGTGATCGATTCCTCTCTCCAGGCTCACCAAGCTTTCCATCCCTCTAGGGGCGGCGAATCGGTGCTAGACTTGTCTAGGAGGAATTCAACACTGACCGGATTCATCGCTAGGCTACTGTGAGTAATTGTTTAGGCTAGATATGCATTGAATCACCTCTCATGATGCTTGATGAAGTAGACGCATGGTGCATTCTTCAGCGTTTGTTCAACACCTAGCTTCATCGTTTTATATATACATACATATGTACTATATACGTCATATATATTCAAATTTAGCTATATATATCTAAAAACATGTCATCGTAAGATATGACAATGTTAGTTAAACCTCAAAAAGATGGTTTGAGCGATTACACTGAAAATGCTTGTGCAAATCACATGACCATTAAGTAAGCTCAATCGCTCTTTTAATACATAATGCTATAAAAAAACTAGGAAACTACTAACTGAGAGAAAAGCGAACGAATGACCGGTATGATGTGGTGGTGAACACTTTCGTTTCCAGAAGGGCTAATAGAGCGTTCGCTCCCCACCACAGACACTTGCGATCCGGAGTTTTGCAAATATTTTCAGTAACCCTGTGGTTTAATTTCGTATAATACCCCGCAGTGAAAAAATTCTAGTAGACAGTAAAAAGAAAGTCAACATAACATTATATTATTTACTTCAAAGTAAAATCTTCGTGATAACGCTGTCACCTTTGTTACCGTTGCAAGATGAAGTCTGGACGGGTCCAAATAGGTCTGTAAGTGAACTGAAGCACTCGCAGATGACATATATGGAACAAAGCAAACAACGAACTACGCCCATACAGAGCAGCACAGAGGTGTGCGAAAACACGAATTCGTCACAAAGAATTGGCCTTGCAGGCACTTTGACGCTGCAGAGCCAAGGATAAATTCGTCCATTAGTTGGCATTTTAAGTGAAGACTGTACAAATAATAAAGGAAAAAAATTTAAAAAAGATTCCATCTGACAAGTTGGAAAGAGGGAGTTGCGAAAAAAACAGGAAAGCGATTCTCAAGATACACTTGAGACAACAAAAACAATTCATACTAATATTACCTTATATGCAATAAGCACTGATTCTAATGAGAGTACTTACCAACACGGGAACAAGTTGACTGAATGGGTTTACAGACCTATTAACCTCATGAGTACTCCGTGAAAAAAAGGCCTAATGTGTAGAGACCGTGCCTAGCCATGTGAAGGTCGTCTGTCGTGGGAATGTTTCTCTAAAGTTTTCAGTAAAAATTTCTGCATAGCAGTTTTGTCGAATAACGTTTTTGCGCACTTTGTCATTATGCTCGTTGCAGGTGACATAAAAAATATTCTGTTTTCGGCTGGGTTCGACTAGGGATGTTCATCTGCAACACCGTCTGCTGTCCTTCATGCTACAAGCACATTTTAGATATAGTCATCGATTTCACGGTTTTGAGCAAAAATTGGTTAAGTGTAAAGAAGATTGCAATGAGAATGTGGAGGAAATGTAGAAATCGGTAGGGAGCATGTCCTCATCGGGAAAGTCTCATCGTTGAAACACACAAGGACCGAAACGTCTTTTCTGCAAGCTGCTGAGAAATTCTCGATAATTAAGTAATTTGACGAATTTGAAGTGGATATATGAAGCTGAATTATGGAGGAGACTGTTTTATCCATTAAGAATAAAAAAGTTTTTTCTGAAACTGTTGTTACATTTTCAAAGTTGTTTGACACTAAAATGTCCAGAAAGAAATCCAAATTTTTAATCGCCCACACAAAACTTCAGCGATCATAAACACTAAGAATGCATCTGAGAAAATAACCATGTTTTAGTGGGCTGAATGTTGCTTGCTGAATTGTTTTCGCTTTCGAAATACGAGCCTCAACCAAAAAGTGTACAAAATTCTTTTAGTGGGTTTCCGAAAACCAGGATTTCATCGCGAAAAACGAAATGGTTCTCGTTCTGTGAGAAAAATTTGTACAACCTAATGAAGTTCGCCTTGAGGTGAGATCTGCTAAATTAAAATTGAAAGCGACCGTTAGGTATACCTTTGGGCAGCTGACCACCCAAGTGATGAAGATGGTGAATGCAGCTGGATACAGCTAGTTGTCTTTTCAACATCTTTCAACAAATATCGCAGCATATTTTGTGTACGTGATGGAACGAATTATCGAAGAGAACGCGAAGTAAAAACGCTGAAACATAAATAATCTTCATAACTTAAGTAATTCATGGATTTTCCAGTAGCTCCGATTTTCGCTCCACTATGCTAAACACACGCATAAATTATAGTGATGCCCGTATTTTTAGCAGAACTGCACTATTGCTTGACGTTATCGAATATTTTTCTCAATTATTTATAGTCATCTTTCTGACGACGATGTTGGCTCCGGGTAATTCGGCTGCCATATAAAACGAAAAGTTCATTCTCCAAATAGAGTTACACACGATTACTAAAAAAGGTGACAAAAAGAGGCTCCACATGCGCCTATTGTGCGAGAGAATCACCCCACTGGAAATGCACTCGAACCGCAAACTATCATCACACTACGTTGCTGAGATATTTGCAAAACTCTGGACCGCAGGTGTGTATGGTGGGGAACGAACGCGCTATTGTCCTTTCCGGGGAGTAACACGTTCACCACCACACCATGCGGGTCCTTTGTTTCGCCTGTCTCTCAGCTATTTCTATCGATCCTTGCCACAGCAATCACCCGTCAGCGAGATTGATCTGGGGTGCCCAAATCGGCATAGAACCTAGTTAAGCTGCGGCTGTAGTTGAAATCACAATACCACCGAGTAATCTTAAGCGCCAGCTAGCTCGTAACCGCCTATATGACCGTCTATGTGCAACTCAAAATTGCATAATTTGCCCCAGTGGTAGAGACGGTGATTGCATGAGCTCGGGTATAGTTTATCTGATCTCCTGTAAGACGTGTGGTGACGAATACATTGGCGAAACGGGTAGACCTCTCTGTGTCCGCATGAAAGAACACCTAGCCGGCAAAAATAGACCAAATACCCCGCTTGGCACGCATAGGACCCAGAGACATAACGGGGACGACTTCGAAGTATGTGTCACGATCCTCGCACGCGAATCAAGAACACAGGCGCGAAAAACTCTCGAGGCATTCTGGATTAATTCCAGAAATCCGAAAATGAACCGCAGGGAAGAATGCCTCATTATCACGCGTGATATAGGGCAGTATATAAAACTGCTTTTCTGATGTGAGGGGCACATTACACTTCTACGTGATTTCTGTGCGGTTGGTCTCTACGTGACATACTTAGTGGAGACCTCATAGAAAGCGGTGAGTGTGCAAAGCTGTGTTCAAAGTGATTGAAATCTTGGTTTGGAGTTTCTTTGTTTGGTTATGGAGGCGTCTGGCCGAGTGAGTTGCTATCAACTTGACCTTTCCAGGCTCTGAAGAAGGCGAAATTCGCCGAAACGTCAGCTTAATCGTGAACAAAGAATAGTAACACCTCGCCTTTGCTCAAAAAAATACGAACAGAATGAAATCACAATGTTTAACGTTTTGTTTTCTGCCTTCTATAATTTTCATGGCAGAAATAGCTGAGAGACAGGCGAAACGAAGGACCCGCATGGTGTGGTGGTGAAGTGCGCTACTCCTCGGTAAGGACAATAGCGCTTTCGTTCCCCACCATAGACACCTGCGGTCCAGAGTTTTGCAAATATCTCAGCAACGTTGTGGTTGTATTTCGCTTAGTACCATGCCGCGAAATTATAGTAGGCAGAAAATAAAAAGGTATAACATTATCTTCACACTGTTTGTTATAATAAAGCTAATAACAACGCGAAAGCTCAATCTGATTCAGTAGGTTAAGCAGTGCATAAATTAAAAAAGTGAGACTCATTGGCATGAATATTTTTTTGTTAAATCTCAGGAACCTCAGGAACGAAAATCTTGCCAAATCAGTGAAATACGAGTCACCTCGGAATCACCCAACGATCTACAAAACTGCTAATGTAACAGAGAATTTAGATAATTTCCATAAGTTGTAATTATTTCCGCAATTAAGTTCTGACTGAACGAGCCTTTATAGATAAAGTGCAATCAAAAAGTATACTGGGTTTGGCACATTAGCTGAGAATTAAAAGCCTACGGTTCCCACAGCACATGTTCTCTTTTAATGATGAACCCTCAGCATTTTAAAACACTGTGAAGAGAAGGAAGGAAAAAATCACTTGACTTTGCTCGACAAATATCCATCTGCTATGACGACGAATCAATAAAACTCAGCCTAGCTACAAGAAAAAAAAACGAAAATCTCCAATAATAAACACCCTCAATAATGTGAGGGAAGATCGAGTTTATTATATTCTTGGCTTTTGGGTAGAGCAAACAGTGATGTTGAGCCTTACAGGCATAATCCTACCATTGGTAGTACTCAGACTAACAACAAAAACCTTGATATCGATTAACCTGCCACCGTACTTGCGTAGTATAAAATCATTCTGCTTAAGAGTTATAATACAGTACTAGAGAAGCAGATTGCATTTGTTCATATACAACATGCTTAATCTCAACCCTTTTATTTACCGCCTTTTTCTTTTTAATGGCAGGGTATGTTGCGAAATATAACTCGTATATAATGCTGAGATATTTGCAAAACTCCGGTTTGCAGGTGTATGCGGTGGGGAACGAACGCGCTATTGTCCTTTCCGGTGAGTAGCGCACTTCACCACCACACCATCCGGGTCCTTCGTTTTGCCTGTCTCTCAGCTAGTTCTATGCTGATGGCAAAAGATCGATAGAACTAGCTGAGAGGCAGGCGAAACGAAGGACCTACATGGTGTGGTGGTGAAGTGCGCTACTCACCGGAAAGGACAATAGCGCGTTCGTTCCCCACCGCATACACCTGCAGACCGGAGTTTTGTAAATATCTCAGCATTATATACGAGTTATATTTCACAACACGCTTAGTTTTCTATCATGCGGTATGTTGTAGTAGTTACAGCAATCCGAGACTGCTTTATGCCTCGATAAAAGAAAAGTTGATGTAAAAATTAACTTGCGTCAAGACGCTCTTAATACAGGACAAGAAAAAAAACCAAGTTAGAGTATAACAAAGTCCTCAAACATGTTTGATTTAATAATTCTCTATGTTCTGGCTGGGCAAACACGAGGTTTTACTTCACTCTTTATAACGGCAATGCTAACATGCAATTTTCGCAGAATTTCTGATTTAGTTCGAGACTTCCACAATTAGGCAACAACATTCACCTGTATCTCCTGTAGTCCCGTTGATTGTCGAGCGACTCGAGCGGGTGCTCGCTCTAAGGACTCGTTGAGCATCACATTTTTCTTCTAAGCTTTTTGTGAAAAACTCTGACCATCGGGTCAGTGTTTCCCCTGCAGTGCGTTTGACATCCCGTGGAATCCAGTCACTAACGGCTCTTGTCCAACGGTATTCACACGCATTGCGTGCCTGGCCCACCTTGTCTTCGACTGTTTGGAGTACAGAACGGCATCGTTGATCTTTGATCGTTAACGCAGGTCGGAGCCTCGGATCCCATCCCTTACTTGCATGTTACGGGATGCTCCTAGCATCGCCCTTCCGACTGCACTTTCAATAACGCTTAGTGAACCTCCATGCCGCTTACGCAGCGACCAGATTTCTGACGCAAACGTTAGAGCAGGAAGTACCGTTAAGTCGGAAAGGTGGGCACGGAATCAGGTGTTCTCTGTTCTTTTCACTAAATCCTCGGCGTTCATGAAAGCTTCCCAAGCCGCTCGTTTCGTTCCGCTCAACTCTGGAGCTCAGTCGTTCATCATGTTAATTTCCCTACCTATGTAGACATAACTGAGCATTCAAAGATTTTCGATCCGTTAAGCGTGACTGGAGCATACGAAACCAATCTGTTCCTCATAAACATCGTTTTTGTGAAATATAGTCGAAGACCAATCTTTCCACAGGTTTTATCGAAGCCGAGAAGCGTACATTCTGCATGGCTAATGTTTGGTGTCATAAGGACGATGTCACCACCAAACCGAAGATGGTGTAACTGCCGACCATTGATTTTCACTCGCATATTATCCCATTCCAATGTTCGCATGACGGTTTGGAGAGTGGCGGTAAATAATTTTGGCGAGATGGTATCGCCATGGGTAACCTCTCTTTTGACGCCAATGTTAATATCGTTGTAGAATGGTGATGCCTTGGTTGTGAAATTTTTGTACAGCTCACGAAGAATCTTTATGTACTTAGTAGGGACTCCTTGACTATCGAGGGCTTCCCAGGCTGCTTCCACCTGAACTGAATCAATGGCCTTCTGTAAATCGATGAAAGTGAGATAGAGCGGTCTTTTGTACTATCGCGATACTTGAATGAGCCGTGTTACCGTGTGGATGTGGTCCATCGTACTAAATCCTCTTCGAAACTTTGCCTGCTCACATGGCTGTCCTTCGTCTAGTGTTCTGTCAATTCTGTTTAGGATGACTCCAGTGAAGAGTTTGTAGACGACGAACAACAAGCAGATTGGGCAATAGTTGCCGATATCGCGTAGGTCACTCTTCTGAACAATAACGCGGTCATGCTGGTGTTCCACTGAGTAGGGATCTTGCATTCGTAGAGATAACGTGTGGAGAACCGAGCAATTGTGTTTATGAGGACTGGCGGAGGGTTCTTCAGGTGTTCAAGTGTTATCCTGTCCTGTCCTAGAGCTGTTCGATTTTTCACCTACGTAGTGGCGTGTCGAATTTCAAAAGGAAGAAGTGGTGGTACAACATAACCATCCCCCTTTATTTCATATGGCGGAAGGTGCACGTGGCTATCGAAGAGATCTGAGTAGTATTCGTAAATGATTTTCTCCATTGCTTTTTTGGACACTGTAACTGTTGCGGCGGCGCGTCGGAGTGCAATCGGGCATTGCAATTGCTGCTGCTCTTCTCACTTTAAGGTCTTCTTTTATTGCGTGTCTACATTGTTTTACAGGTACGGACGCTCGTTCGCGGTTGCCTGCACTTCGTGCGCTTCCACGCTGGCGTATAAGCTCAAGAGTTTCAGGAGACAGACACCTTTTCACAACTTTCGAGCTCTCAGCTTTCGTGGCGCTAACGCAGAGATGTTGAATGAGCCGATCGTATTCCTCGTTGGTGTTATTGACAACAGTATCTTTCCAACAGCCGACTAATGAACTGAATAAGTCCTACTTTATGGTGGTTCTGAAACTTCGTTTTTTGAATTTAGCGGCTTTTTCTACTTTTCGCGAAAAATTGAATCTTGCACGATGAGAGCGGAGGTCTGATCCCGTGCAAAATTTTGGGACAACAGCGACATCGGTTAGGCAAAACTTTCGGCTTACTATGGTGTGATCTATTTCGCTATGGTGCTCTCCACTTGGTGACTCCCACGTCCAGCGACGAGGGTGGAGCTTCTGGAAATGCGAGCTACCATGGTCGTCTTGATAAACTTGGAGAGCCGCTCACCCTGCTCGTTCAATTCTAATCCGTGGGTTCCAATGTGACGTTCTTAAAACGATCTTCCTAGTCCAATCTTAGCCTTCGAATTTTCAATGACGACCTTGAAGACTGTGTGGTCTTCTCTGTAGAACTTCTCCAAGTCCACATAGAACGCTTTGACTTCTTCTTAGTCATAGTTTGATGTCGGTGCATAGACGACGAAAATTGTCAAAGCCGGCATCAATCCAAATCTCTTCAGTCGTAAACGTGCAACTCGGGTTATAAGTTGTTCGAATGAATCGATGTTCATGGACGAACTCGTGTTGATGAGAACACCGACGCCATCGACTCCTCTACTGCCGCGCATTTTGATACCCACGTATAGCGTGCTGGGATGTGAACGTGGAAGCTGGGTATACTCACAGGTAGCTTGCCAGGCTTTTTTATAGTGGTCATGGAGCTTATTTTTTAGAGGCGACTCCTAACCGCCCGCCTCCCATATACTTTCCTGCCACTTGGTTGCAGACTCTTGGCCGAACTGACTCTTAGAATACGATCCGCATAAACTTGAACGCACCCACACACGTGTGCATGAATGCGACTCCTAAATACAGAAAGTATGTGCCAAATCAGCGCGGCAGAAACATGGAGTCCATCCCCTAGTTCCACCTACGTCTCAGGAAAAAGTACGGTTGCTTTTGATCAGCGATTAACCCCCTATCCGCCACCTGGGGACGCGCCACGTAGCCTCCCGACTAACCGGTTCGGCATCCCTTATGTGAGGTACCTCCGTGGAACAATTCGATGAAAGCTAACTATTTCGTATCTTAGAATCTGAGGCAAATCCCAGTTTCTCTATCGATGTCAAGTTCCTGGTAGTACATACGCCTTACACACACGAATTGCACAGATAAAGCTGCAATTTGGAGATATTTTCTTCTTAACTCAAATTTACGCCTTCGGTTTTGTAATTTTGAGAAAGTAATTTGATAAGCAGATTGTTTGTCAATTCGTCCACCAATGCCTCTTTAAAGTGACTTCCGGTGGGATATCAAAAGTTGGAAAAAAATTGATGTAAAAGAAGAAAACAAAGCGAAGCTGTCAAATTAATTTCTCAATTAGTTAACTTTTACATTCACTGCCTACTATTGTTTAATACGATAGCCTATGATGTGAAAGATAACCACCACGATGCTGAGATTTTTGCAAAAGTTAGACACCTATGGCAGATTCGAACCTGCGATATTACTTTCCAGAGGCTCACGTGTTACCCATTGGCTCACTGAAGTACTTACCTTGCCCTTCTCTCAGCTTCGAGTCCAAGTTATGCAAATATTTCAGCAACATAGTGGTTATTTATCAGCTGGTATTTAATTACATCAAAACAAAGCTGCGAAACCTCCAACCTTCATTGAATTTTAGTAAACTGCGGTTATTTGTGTACCTGAGTAGCTTGCAGTTTGATTTTGTGTAACTTATTCTTCACTGACAAAAAAAACAGTAAGAATTTCTTTGTCAATTTTTACCATTGTGATAACCTAAGCAGTTATTTTATTTTTATTTGGCCTTTAAAGTAAAGACAGGATGAAGCTGCCCACGTTGATCAATCCCTGAGAGATGCGTCGTGCATTCGACTTCATTAAGCATCGTCCAGAGGTTATTGAATGCATAGGTTACTGACCCTTATGATGGTGGCCTACCGATGTATCCAGCCAGTGCTGCTATTCTCCCAGACAAGTCTGGTGCTAATTTGCTGAGCCCGGAGGGATGAAGGACTTGGTGGGCCATGAGCGCGGGGATCGATTCCAAGTGTGCGTCGCAGTGGGAGCCTTCAACCACTGTGCCACACGCACCCTTTCAAGTACGGGTGAAAATGTCGGGCAAATTAGCAATAACCTCTCAGCAATAATAGTGGAAGTGCAGACCCTAAACTATTCTTCTTCTTCAACAGGAACTTGTTAAGTGCTTATTTCACACTTTTAAAAAATTGCAATATATGAGCAATACAAAAGTCGTTGAGATAGAAATTAACTTTTGGCCATCTCTCCAAGAAACAAGCAAGAAACGATAGGAAAAGAAGCAATTAACCGTCTTATTAAATTATCGTAATCATCTTTTATAAGAGAGTACAGTTTAATCTGAACATGCCATAGCGATTTACTACTTTATTTCGAATGCAGAAGAATAAGAAAATATAATGCTATTATAACACATGATGTGGAAGGATGTTGCCTAGATGAATGGACTGCGATTAGAGCGGTATCATTAATTGGCTTCTAAGCGACCTTTGAATGGCATTATACTGGAAATCTCACCTGTGTAATCTTTGTTCTCTTAATTTGAAAATTTTACTGATATAACCTCCCCGGAAAGGACAATAGCGCGTTCGTTCCCCACCATAGACACCTGCGGTCCGGAGTTTTGCTAATATCTCAGCAACTTTGTGGTTTTACTGATATAATTCAACAAAAGATCTCATATCGCGGCGGACCAAAATTATCCTTGTACCTCCCTGAGACCCAGATGAATCCAGAGAACGGACTCCATATTTCCACTACGATGAACAGGCCCACACATTTAGTGTTTGCGAAAACGTATCCATTGTATGCGTGCGTGGGTGCGAACCTTCACGCGAATTGTATTCTATGAGTCAGTTCGACAAAAAGCAAGAAATTATGTGACAAGGAGTAACTATGACAGGCGGTTACGAGTCGTTTTCAAAAAATAAGCTTCCTAGATTACTTCGGAGAGACTGACAAGCTACCCGTGTATATAACCAGCCCCACTTCCACAGCTCAGCAGTGTATACGTGGATAACAGCTGCTAGACAGTACAAAAAGGGGCCTCATTCACTGGCCACTAAAGATATCCTGATACGGCTGCGTTGGGGTAGGAGGAGTACGGAGAGGCTGCTAAAGTTTCAGGTCAATCATAGGCTGTGTAGGTTCAAACGACTAAGGTGACGATCTTTATCTACAATTAACGAACATCTTCCTCGATAGAAGACTTAATCATGCAGGCAAGAAGGATAAGGTACGGCGTTATCACATTGATTGCGGCGAAAAGACGCCGCCCATTCAAGTTTGGCTATGACACCAGAAAAGAAATGCTTCTCGAAACATGCAGCAGTAGAGGAGTTGGTGGGGTCGGCGTTCTCGGCAACACGAGTTTGTTCTTGAACATCGATTCATTCGAACAACTTACAACACGAATCGGACTTCTATGTTAGAAGAGATATGGACCAATCTCGTCTTTGACAATCTCGCCGTCTACGCACCGACGTCAATCGATGAAGAAGACGAAGTGGAAACGCCCCATAAAGATTCCATGGAGAGTTCCATAGAGAAGAGCATAGATTCTTTAAGATCATCACTGGGAATTTTAACGCCGAGATTAAACTGAGGATAACGTCTAAAAACGTCCGATTGGGACCCACAGGCTAGAATGGAACGAGTAGGATGGGCAGCTGTTCGATTTTATCATGACGACCAAGAACTTTCATGGTAACTCGCAATTCCAGAAGCACCACTCTCAATGCTGGATGTGCGAGTCTCCCCATGAAGAGCACCATAACGAAATAGACCACATCATAGTAAATCGAGGGTTTTGCCTAACCTATGTCGGTGTTCACATGAAATTCTGCACAGAATCAGGTAATCACTTCCTTCGTGCCAGAATTCGTTTCTTGCAGAAAAGAAAAACGCTACTAAATTCAAAATCATGTCCCGAAACAGCCATGAAGTGGGATTTATTCAGTTCGTTAGCAGGCTATTGGGAAGATGCCGTTCTCGGTAATATCGACAAAGAATACATTCTCTCAATCAACATTTTTACGTTAGCGCTGTAAGAGCTAAAAGTTCGAAATCCACTGCGAAATGTCTATCTCCAAAAACACTCGAGTTGATATACCAGATTGTAATCACACTCAGCTACAGGCAGCCTCCAACTCACGTCCAAACTTGCAGAACAATGCAGACATCCGATAGAGGAGGATCTTAAAAAGAAGGAAAAGCAGTTATGGTCAAAGCTGCAAGGGTTAGGGAAAGCTTTGACCAAGCCTACCGAAATTCCACAAATTGTAAAACCTAAATGATTGTGTTTCCGACCCCCAGACGAAGCAGTTCAAGGAGGGGAACGAAGAAAATTATTCACCATTACTACTCTGGTTTCTTCAAGAGCCACGTCTCACTGCTCTAATTCGGAATAAAGAAGGGTGAATATTTCATGACACCAGCTTTACCTTCCGAAATTCGACATACTCTTTCTTCAGTGAAGAATCGAAAATACCAGGACGGAGTCGGAAAACATTTGAACACCTGAAGAACCCTTTGCTAGTTTTCGTAAACATTCGTAAAAGGCTGGGCCTTTCACACGCTACCACAAGAGAATGCTCACTCTAACCATCATCGGTTTAAAGAAAACTTTTGACTTAGCTCAGACAGAAACATTGATTGAACTTTTGGACAACCAGCGCATCCCTACTCATCATATAAAAATTCTTCGTTAGCTATAGAAAAGCTGCAGAACCAAAATTTCATCATTCGATAACGATATTGACATCGACTTCAGAAGAGAGGTTAGGGAAGGCGCCACTATCTCCTCGAAATTATTTAGTGCCACCCTCGAGAACATTATGAGAACACTGGAATGAGTAAAAAATGCGATGTAAAATTGATGGTCGGCAATTACATCACCATCGCTTTGCTGAAGGCATCGCTCTTATAACATCGAACATTAGCCAAGTGGAGCGACATCTTGTCGACTTTGAAAAGCATGTGGAAAGATCTGCCTTCGACTAAATATCACGGAAAGCGATGTTCATGAGAAACGGGTTGGTTTCATATGCCTCCATGCATGCTCAATAGAAGCTTAAGCAAAAATTGGGAACGAATAATCACTTTTTAACTTGGGAGCGACATAGAGATAAAGCTAATTCATAGCAGAAAGCAAAATCTTAACCATAAATTCTACGTATTCACAACGTATAAACTTAAAAATGTATTGCAAAAGCTCTGATCCAACAGCTATATAACTTTTACAAATTACTTATCTTTGAGTCACTTGCTAACAAGTTTGAAATGCTTGTACTATCATCATTGCTGGAGACGTTTAGCTTACAATTTCTATTTCGAACAAATAGATAGATAGATAGATATAAACACAATTGCAAGGCTTGGTGCCAGTCGCTGTTCCATTCCCAACCCCGTTATTTGCGCGAAACATTTCCCAGACCATCTGAAAATCGAGCAGTTTAGGCACTCCTTTAAGAGAGCCTTTAACTGGTGGATGGACAAGCCATGCATATTTATTCGTCCTTTATGTTCAACAAGAAGTTCGAAGATGGCTTGCATTGCGGAGTCATTCGACACGTTGGTGTACAGTGCGGTAACGTCGAAGGACTCCATCACGTACGCGTTATTAGGAGACGCGTTACGTAGATGTTCTAGGAGCATCTGGGTTTTGTAAGGTGAGCTGGAATGTGGTTAGTATGAGGCTTAAAAACCAGGTTATTCT
Source organism: Angiostrongylus costaricensis (assembly GCA_900624975.1). Taxonomy (NCBI): domain Eukaryota; kingdom Metazoa; phylum Nematoda; class Chromadorea; order Rhabditida; family Metastrongylidae; genus Angiostrongylus; species Angiostrongylus costaricensis. The sequence continues at coordinate 47,123 of UYYA01004109.1, read as the reverse complement.
ATCCGTTAGTCCGTCTACACAGCTGATGATCGGTCTAACCTTAAGTGATGACGGATTGGTTGACGCATGATCATCAGGTGATACCAACTTATGTGTTTTAATAAGAAGGTACAGGACGAGACATGTCATTTTGCAGTCTGTCCATTGAAAAAAACACACGGATACTAGCGCTAATTTATTAAGAGTTATTTTTTTTAGTAAAATTTTGTTCCGGAACACCTGATGAACGAGGTTTGCTACAGTGCGATTGATCATCATTTAGCGTTGCAATGACTGGAACTTTGGACTAGAAAAGCTCATTTCTGCCCTTAATAATCTGTGAAAACCATTTTTCAGATGAGTTCATTATTAGGCAATTTAATTAACAGTTACCTAATGTTTCATTTTAGTCTCTACGAAGAATCATGGTTATTGTATGGAATTTGCGACTATGAAAAATAATGTAAAAATTAATGAAGTAGATACGGTATAAATTGCAAAACACTGCCAAATGCTGAGAGCACTGTGTTTGTTTGGTGGGCAATATATAGTAAATAATAGCATATATAACACTCATATCTACAGAGCGAGTTGACCATGCGCGTAACGTAGGGCCAGCGAAGTGGTAGAAATGTCATTCAGTATGAGCAATGCACCGGTTCGAAAGACCGCACCCACCAAGCTTCTTTTTCCACCAAAGTAGTGATCTTGGTACAAGGTCTATCTGGAATGGGCGCTCTCTATCCAATTCTTCCTGGAAACCCTGCCATGGAATTTCCAATATTCTAAAGAGGACCAGCTCAACAAGCAACCAAAAACATTCATGACGAAAACGGATATGGTCAAACAGCAGCCGAACCGACACGCAGAGTTTCACATCATAGGGATGCTCGGATATGAGCAAAACTCGCAACCGCAGGTGGAGTCTAAAACAGCAATTCTTCTTTCCAAGGGTTTACATGCTTTCGACCACATCAATCTAGGACTTTTCCGCCTTTCTCAGGTCTAGTTTTTATTCTATAGGTGTTATCAACAATCACCTCGTTGAAAGAAGTGATCTGAGAGGCACAAATAGGCGTTGAACCCAAGCTAAGGCTGTAGTGGGCACCAAAATTTTTTAACTTTTCGAAAGGTTGGAAAACGTTGAAACTAGAAGTCAAAATATCGTATTTGTAAACACACCGATAGCGGTGAGCTCAGGCAAGGGTAGTTGAGGTTTCGAAGCCCACGTGAGGTTCCGTGCTTTGCTTATATTTCAGGACCCCTTTGGTTGTATTTCAATCGTACCGTGCTGTGAAAAAAGATTAGGCAGTAAATAAAAAGTTCGAACGGTTTGAAGAACATTGTGGATAATGGGAGCAAGAAAGCGAATCGAATGCAGCAAGTGCTGATATCAAAACAACATGTTACGTTGGGTCAAACGAATTAAAGCTAATTTTTTGCAGCATCTGGGAACCTCGCGTGATAAGAAACCCGTTGCTATAAGTGGCTGTTTGACATCCAAGTACATCATTATCCAGAAAGACCCGATAGGATATTAAAGAGAATCTTGAGATACAGAGCTGGAAAACTTTTAAAAAAAAAACATAGACTAAAATTAGAAACGTTCTAGGCCTCAACTTCGGTCAACATAACTGTTGATATTCTTAAGGCTTAAAGTAGATCTGAGATAACTCGAATTCCGTGTGACCGAAGGTGGTCGATCACCGTTTGTTTTGCAAACTTGTGTCAATATTGGAGCACTTTAAATTGAAATATAGAAAATTATGCGTCCCTCACTTTAATAACAACTGAGAATGCCAACGAAGAAACTGCTTGGTACTCTTTGTGGGGCACAATATTATTAATTCATACATTTTTTTTCATGTGGTTTCATGAGGTCGCATGTCAAAGTTGAAATTTTGTATACACATATAAGCTGAAGAAGAGCAGGGAAACGGCAAGAGTTTCGCAATAATAACACAAAACATCACACACACTCACGTTGTTAAAGTGTAGAAACGGATTATTAGAAGGGGAATGGTAACAATGCAATGGTTGCCTAGGTGCTGAGCATTGACCAGCCTTACGCACTACTATCCACACACAGACATCTCCCATATTACGCCTTAAATATTAACATTACTCCAGATACTAGTTTTATGAAAGGCTTAGCATATCAGAGAGCTACACTACTACATGTGTGACAGTTATGAGGTTTCCTCGTGAAGTCTTTATTGGTAAAGTTTCTCAGAAATCCTTGTGTACCCTGATTAGTTAAAAATCAACAAATTTCTGAATAATTTAAAACAAAGCGGGGTAAATCCAACCGATAAGAAACGTAGAATGCGGCATTTAGCAAAGCTTAGAGAAAAAATATTACATAGTCGAAAATGAACTAATAGTATTGATACCCGCCTGGTGTGGTGGTGAACGGGCTACTCCCCGGAAAGGACAATAGCGCGTTCGCTCCTCACCGCATACACCTGCGGTCCGGAGTTTTGCAAATATTTCAGCATCATTGAAGTTATATTTTATAATAGTATTAATAGTATGGCACTGATAGTATTCATGGAGCAAAAATCGGTTTTGTGAACACTTTTGGCAGCAGAAAATAGTGTGAAAATAAATTCTAGGTGATACGAAGAACTACGACTCATAAATGCAAGCATAAACCCATGGGCGATTCTCATACGATGGAGCTGAGGGGAATTAACTAAGAATGTACATGAGCACACCTTTCGTAAATGATGGGCAGGAAGTCGACCAAAACTGGCCTTGTAATTGCTTTCAGTCTCGTGTAAAATAGTTGCACTAGTTTCTCGTTTGCTGGACTAATTTATGCCTTTGTACGTACGTAGCTATGTTAATTCGTATATACCTGGTTTCGCGTGTATATAAATCGTAATCTCTATTCGGCTGTTCACAGTCCAGTGAATTAAGCTTCCACACAAAGCTCTTCATTATCAAGTCCAACAATAAATAATCTATACACCTTAGGAGTTCTGGGCAAACGTCCACTCACCAAATACTAAAAACAAAAAGAATAGACAACCTTGCCTTCCCGATGTCTAATGGTTCCATGAAGGGTACGATTGTTTTTGAAGGAAATGTAGAGAAAGTCTGATAAAGATTCATCAACATTTCTTGTAACCTAGAACTGTAAGGATTGCAGTGATGATCTTTGCTTATTATCAAAACGCAAACCTTAGCAAAGACAGCCACCATCCGTGACCTAATGATGTAAACTAGGGAAAACAATTGAGACATTGCCGAACTAAACGAGACGAGAAAACATCGACAAGATGCTAGAGAGGAACGCCCTTCTCGGAACTCACGACAGTTAATGTGCAAAGTTGATGTGTTCGTCAAACCAATTCTCGTCATTATACGACTTATTTGTTCAACGACGACACCATTCGTTTCTGCGTTATAAATTCTCATAGAAGTTCCGCAGACTGAGCTCCAGCAAAACCATTTCCATGGTCATTTTAATTCCTGATTCTCTATCTTCTATCATATACTGTCTGCATTTCAGCAATGAATTCTTTAGCGAAAAGGTTTAGTAAAAAAAAAACTTTTTTACTCCTGAAAGTCACCTTCATCTGATAAGAGAGCACCTCCTTTTGCCGTATCAGTGAGAGCCTTAGTGAACAACAATTAACGATAATAATACGGTCCAACCTAATAATTAAAAATTAAGGATGCTGGAGTGAAATTGTGTGTTTTTGCATGGTTCTACATGGATTGCAAAGGGTCTTCTAAAGGAAGTCTCTCCAGATATAATATGGCAGTCAATGATCACATGTGAATGACATATGTCTTCCTGATACAAGGACGTGATCGATCCCCGCAAGAGTCGTACAACTGAGTGGTTCACACGTTGAGAGGTGGTTTTCCTTCTTCATAAGAAACTCATCGTCATGAAAATGAAGTGATGTGAACATCAACCCAACATGACATTTTTAATTATTATCTCAGTTTCCTGTGGAAACGCTACCAATAAAGTGTGCTCAACAAAGGTTACAGGAATTTTTCCCGTGTCTCGACAAGTGTCTCGCATTTTAAAAGGCGCACGTCGGTCATTGAATCCTTATATGGCGATCACGAAGAATTAGATATGTCTTGTAGCCACAAAAACAGCGTGAAGACCTAGGTTAGAAAAATATGTTCTGTTTTCTCACGCATAGAACAAGAAATAGCCAGCACCACTTAATACTTTATTGGAAATATTGTCTTAGCTCATAGCTAACGATATCCGTTGTAACATTTGGTTAAATCATCTATTACTCACCGACAGTTTCATCGTTCGACGTAATTCATAGATGAGAACACCTACCATATGGGATGTTGAGCCCGATATTTTACACAATGTGAGCATTCTCTTAAGGTTACGAGAAAGCCGTGCTGGTGCGTTATCACAGACTATCAACAATCATTGTGGATCTTAGGCACATTATCCGTCTTGTTTCTACATTTCTTTCATGAAGATCGCGACAATTTCCGTTTACTGCTTCATAAAAAGCGATGAAGAAAGTCGAAACATGGCACATTCGTGAGCACCAATCGGAGTATTACTGCAGTTAAAGCTAGTCTTGTATGACATTGCGTTTATATAGCAATTAATTCTTTACAGAGCTAGAGATTCCGTGCTCTGAACCTCCTCACCAATGCAAATTTGTCTTCTGTTTCTAGTATGTGAAAAGACAATAAAAAGCCAAAATAGCTTAGAATTTTCTACAAAATTCACTGGAGATGTACAGTCTCAGTAAATGGTTCACCATGACAACCAATCAGGCATGAAGGTTCAGAATTTAGCGTCCTTCGCGCCATTTATGGCAGACCTTGCAAAATGTTATACTCGCTAACTAAATACGTGATTCATATCATGATGTTTCGCTTCCAAGGCCATGAATGGAAGGAAGGGCAGGGTTCAGTGTGTTATATGGATAATGGACAAGTCCTTTGACATTAACGAATCACTCAGATATGCGTCATAGTCAGCTAGACTACATGTCAGATGCGACTAAATGCATATTTGATCTGTACAGCAAGTTCCGGGTGCACATCGATATAAACATTTTCTATTCTCTCAGATAAATTACATAGTAATTTGCAGAACCCGGAAGGGCACGAAACTTGATTATTTCAAGGCATGCAATCGGACCCACGAAGCGCTTCTGAACATAATCGTTGCTCATCTTTAACTATTATGCTCCAGCACAGACCATGGTTTAAATAATACTAAAACTGAAGAACGCAAATGTGGCAAATATAGCCTGTGATTAGTAATCGTTCCGGATTTCAGCAGTGCACGAAAGTGACACATCCTCGCCGAGCAAGCCTGACACGGGGATCGGGACCGGTTCGACTCCGGCTCGGTGAGGCGACGAGTATTTAAAACCAAAGCAGGTCGACATTCACTGAAACCAAAATAAGAGGCCAAAGCTAAGACAAGTTTCGGGGCAGTGATTCATGACGCCCCTTCTACAATCCGCACTACTGCTACTAACAACAAGTAAGTTGATAAAAAATAATTTTCAACTTTTCGATTCAGCAGCGACACCACTTGATTTTGTGATTTTTCAAGATCTTTAGCTACTAGCTTCTTAAATTTTAGGAGACTTGTGTGTTTTTATAGAAACACGCGGTCCTTCCTTCCACTCCTTTTTTCCTTTTTAATTTTCATATATTACTTAAAATGGTGTATCTATCGAAAGACTCCTTTTTGAATAAGCGCCTTATCTCTTTACTTTTAAATATAAGCGTAACTTTAAAAATTTAAATGCGAGCGTGACCTTTGTGTACTGTTTTCCAACGGCACATTCAAGCGTTTTTCGACCAGGCTATGCGAGTTTTTCTTATTTGTTGAGTTTGGTTATTAAGAAGGTGACACTAGGAGTGTAAACTCTTGTCGAGAAATTGTACATAAGTAGAAATGCTTTGAACTAAGGTCTGCAAACATTTTGACGAGCCGATAAGAAGAAATAGACAGGAGAAATGGTTCACCATGACAGGACACGGAAGTTCGAAAAGTTGTAACTAGATGAGAAATAAAAAGTAGGCGCAGTTAATCTATTACTAAGTATAGTAACACATTTCGCTATGTCAGCACACCTTTTTTTTCGTTATGCCAGGGTTCCTTTTTTTCACTGCGTTTTTCTCCACTTCCAGTCTTTTAGTTAAAGAAGAATTTTGCTCTTTCCATGTATGCCACGATTAGTTCACAAAAATGTCGGTCTAATCATTGACGATTTGCAGTTGACACTAATGTCACTAAGTGCACACATAATCAGTAAAGTCATATCCTTCTTTGAACACCTTATCATAATTGTGGACAGAAGTAAAACATATTTTTTATATGTTTTAAAACCTCTTCGTGCTCCAAAACCCCTGGGTTAGGTAGTTGAATACCTCCGTCCCCTGTCCATCTTCCCTCAATTTAGCCCAGCAGACTTCTCCTCGACTTTCTTTCCTGGTTCATCCCGTTATTCTTCACTTTGATTTACTTTTCTTTCATTTTCTGGACATCATATGTCTTCTATGATCCGAGTGCAGCGGTTTTGGATGTGATCACTCACACTGTGTCAGGAGAAGGACGCCGTTGATCCAACAACATGCAAACACGATCCATATGTTCTTTCGTTCCACTCCGTCAACTCCCACTTCTCCGTCTATTGGAAAATGCGCCTTTGTTTGTATTGTCCAGTTCTATAGCTCGTCTGTGGGAAGCTGTAAGAATTTTCGCGGCTAACAAACGTTTTTTATGCCATAAAGGGGAGAAAATGGTGACTGCTGAATTGATGCACAGCTTATGGAGAGCCTGCGTTCTCTCTTATTGCTACTCCTATTCAAATGTATTAAGTTTAAGTGCACAACAAACAGAAGAAGCAGAAAATCGATGGCCGAGTTTTTCTGAAATAAGTAAAAGTCTCAACAAATGTGAAGACATTAACTGGTGGCTTTTCCGACACGCAGAATATTAAAAAAAAAACAGCAGAAGGTGTTTCGGAAGCTGCTTGTTAAGTGAGACATCACCGCACACCACCTTCGTTCTTCTAATGGAATGCATTAAATGTGCATTTTGTCTCAATAAATCATTCTAATTTTAATATTGCACTTTAGGAGAAAAAATAACCGTTATTAACGTAATAAAGCCAGTTTATTTCAAAACACCCTAGAGCGGATTTAATTCTCAACATATATCATATTTTTATACCTACATCACTGTAAAAGGGTAGCAATAAACCAAACCTCTTTTCCAGTTTATGAAGCCATTTGCCTTTCTGGTAGAATGTGCATGACGGTAGAACTCTACCGAGTGGCGGATAATTCGAATGAATTCTACGAATGTGCACCGCTGGCTCAGGAAGAGGTATGCCATATCTTGTTCAAATGTAATCAAAGACTTTTAGTCCTCAACGTCCCACTGATTTAGTGTTGGCAGAATTTGATGCAATGCATTCTAATTAAATGCAATATGCATCATCACTCCGGTTATTCTCTACCGAATGATCAAAATTTCCACTCAAAGAAATTAAAATCAACTGATCGCTAACTTAAACTGCAAAAACCAGCATGACCTTTGGAATAAAAGTAATAATTATTTTAAAAATGCTTGGAAAAGCTGCGAAGGGCAGACGATGATTAAAAAAAACATAAATTGTGGCCTTCCTTGCATTGCTACAGTATATTTACGATTGTGTTCTGCACAGTATTACAACCGCTTTCTCTGCTCTCTCTCCCCCACACTCTTTGTTGTTTCAAGAGTAGTGATTAATGTTCTTTCTAATTTCTTTTTGTTAAAATGTTGTAGGCGACCGAATATAATCTGACCGACAAGTACTTGGGTGTTTGGAATTTACGGGGCTGCCCAGAATCCTATGAGTTTGACGTAGTACGTCAAAAATGTCTGGAAACAAGAACGGTACGACGTCAACAAACCACTTGTGTTCAGAACCCCTCTACTGTTGATTGTCAGGTACCTTGCAGTGGTGAGTGTTATGAAATATTTTAAGCATTTGTTAAAGGAATATGTGCCAACGTTGAACAGAGCTGTGCGTTCGGCATTGAGGTGGAATGAATCTGCCTGTAGTACATTTCCTAATAGTTGATCTTCATTCGGATTGTAGGTGCATTATCGGAGCCAATTATTGGATCACCGTGTGATTGGAAAGAAGCTGCTTTAAAACTGGATCCTACAAGTAATGCCCACTTCATACAGTGCTCTCCACAATCGTCCAGGTAAGCAAATCCTGCCAGCACTGTTAGAACTGCTAATGTTACTTTGCCAATGTGTTTAAAATGAAGGTGTTTCACTTTCAAGATTAACTTCTATACCTTCATGGTGCCATTTACCTCTTTAAGCACATGAGCTAAGTGTAGGTTGTAGAAAACATGGTTCTCTCCTTCGTACACATAAAGTTTACTTGTAAACACTGCTTGTATTCCCGTTAATCATTGAGTGGTTTGATCGGCCACGTGTGCTCACGAATTATCGTTCGCGCCTCAAGGGTTCCCATTGGGTTAAGCCGACTTTAAAGATACAAAGTGCCTCAAAAAAGTAACCCAGAATGGCTCATTGAGCTTTACTATGGCATAGTTAAATTTTTAGTCAGTTTGTAGTCTGAAATGTCTAGCCATTTCTCAGCTTGGAAAACTCTACTGAGGAGAAGGACCTCTGTTGTGCAGCGAGATTTGACGCAGGGGAACATTATCCCTTCCTCAACCGATAGCACAGTAAACTATTAAGCAAATACATGAGGTAAAACTGACAGAATTTCGAAACTGTTACAACGTTCCTACTACTTTTCTTTACTTTGCACCAGTAATCAAATCTCTTCATTATTTTACTACTTATTTGCTTTGTTCTGTTTTCAAACTAGAAAGAAAGCTATAAAGGGTAATTCAGTTTGTTTACAACAGTTGTTGCCATCTGTTCGATAAAAAAAGATTTCTGTTCCAGTGCAGCATGCGGGGAATGGACACGTATCCCATGTGCCCCGAACACAATATTTTCTCCTTCTTCGTCTATATGCGTATCGATGGCAGTAGACAGGTCAGTATGTGAACCACAACAAGAAGCAGTGTGCAGTTGTTCTCAGACAACGGGTGCAACTCAGTGTCCTGGAATAAGTAGGTGTACAAAGGTGACTTCTTCCAATAAGTTCTTCGTCATACAAATAGATAATACATTTTTCATAACACTAGTGAATGACACAGCTATAACGATACAATAATAACTGCATGCACCTCAGTTGTCATCTCTAGAAGGATTAAGAAAATGGTTCTGTTTTATAATTTTGCACCGGTTCTTTTAGAATGTTTGCTGCCAGGAGAAAGAAGTCCTTGACAATTTTATTCAGCACCAAGCACCGCGTAGGTTGCATTATGCAGCTATTTTTTTGTGTTGCTGAACAGCTAACAAATCGACTAATTCGGAGCGTTTTTAGTGTGTCCAGGAGCCAACGTACCGCCACTAGCGTCTTGTAGCCAGCCTTGTCCACAATGTATGGCCTTCAATTAAACACTCTAGAACAACAAATATGATTTTATGTAATGCAGAATTTTTGACACTATTGAAGTGTTTCTGTTATTGGTCTCAAAAAAGTGCTTTTTCCGAAATATGTGAGCAGTACCACTCTTCAGATTCTGCTTGCGCCTCAGGAATCGGATGCTGCCCCGTTCCCGTAAATCAGCCGACTCAAACGATTCAGATTGGTATGTACAGCCCAAATCTACTCTGAGGCTTCTAGATCATTGAAGTCAAACAGTGACGTTTATGTACAACGTATTTAGCTTTGTGTCCGGATTCCTTGTCATCTCCATTAGGCCCGTGCGGTTCATGCCCAGTTGGAGCATCATGCAATACAGCTATAAATGCCTGCTGTCCAGTTGTGACTCGACCTTCAATTGATTTTGTTTACAACGTTTTCCAGCTATGTCCGAGTGAGTATAATTTATACCGCTGCTTTTCCTCTTAAAATTTATGGAGACAGTCCAAATACTGCAGTTAAAGGCCTACTGGATCTCACATGGAGGTTGAACACTAGTAATTGATTCAGAAAACTATTGTAACCGATGAGGCGCTTGTGGCGCAGTGCTTGGAGACGCCCTGCAACACATACGTGGAATCGATCCACATGCCCATAGCCGACCAAGCCTTCTATCCTTCCGGGGTCAGCAAATTGCTACCAGAATTGGTCTGGGAAGATAGCAGCACTGGCCCGACGCATCAGTAAGCCGCCGCCAATCATTCATTGTAAAGGCCGGATTTGCATTCAGTCACATCCAAACGTTGCTTAATGAAGTCGAATGCATGACACATCCCTCAGGGATTGATCAACGTCGAGAGCTTTATCCTTTATCCTTTTATTGTAGTCGGTTGTATTGCAATACGCTAAGAAAGATCGTAAAAGCGATCGGCGTTAACTCGACTAAGCATTTCAGAGTTGTTTAAATGTTTATCTGGCTTGTGAAATGAGTTGCTGGTAATATCGCTGTATTAGTTCAGTGCTTTTCTTCTTCACAGGAAGATTTGGTTGAACGTTGGCGGCCAGGATGTGTGGGAGAACCTATTAGTTCGGAACACTGAGGCGAACCAAGAACCGTTCCTGTTTAAATCGCAGTGAGCCTCTAACCCCTAGGTTACACGAGTCCCACAGGATTGTGTGGAACTTTGAAAATGCGACCAGTATGATAGCGTCTTGTTTTTCCAGTTTTCACAATTATTTTACAAATCACCTTTCACAGACGGTGCGCCGGCTCAGCAACCGTGTTCCGCAGGATGTCCACCAAATAATGGATGCTATCAAGGAGCCTGCTGTCCTATGATCTGTCCTGTTGGCCAGGTGAGCTAGAATTTTGACAGCCTAGGCTTGTTTTATTGTCATCGAGGTCTTTAAAAATGCTGCGATAATGTCTTGTAAATGAAACGTTGTTTAGATTGCACTCGGTTTCTGCACAACTGGTGGTTGTGCAAGTGGGTCATGTTACCTGCCAGGTGGTTGTTGTTGTCAAGAAGTAGTTAAACTCCCAGTTTGTGCTAATGGTCAGCAATCACAACGCAGATGTTTGGTAGATCTGGTACGCGTATTACTCCTATGCAATACAGGAAGTCCTTTCGAGAGAAAGGAAGAAAAGAAATGTGGTGTTAGGTTAATTTCAGGAAGATGATACTTATATGAGAGAATCGGAAAATATTTAATATGGAAAACTTTTATAACTACAGGTGAACTGATAGTGAATAGAATGATCGTTTGAAGTCCATTTTCTGCATATTCATGCTTAGTAATAACATCCAAAACAGCATTTTTTGCTTTTAATCAAAATTTTGCTCAAGGAATGTGGTCCGCGAATGGAATGTTCGAACGGAGGATGTTGCCCAATGCCTTTTTGTCCCACAGGAATACAGGTGATGCCTGGATCAGTTAAGATTTGCACTATTTTTGAACTACAGGCAAACAAAGAAAGAAGAATTTGAACTTTTAGTATAACAATTACAGGCACAGATGCGTTGTGCACTTCATAATATGGTGTGTCCCACAGGATATGTTTGCCTGGAAGGACTCTGCTGTCCTCTGCCCCGATGTCCAAACGGAATTATCTCACTAGGTTGATAACGTTAAACACAATACCCTATTTACGAATGTCGAAATGTAGCACATTGTCCAATCTCCTCAAAAGGAAGAGCAACGGTTCATATAAAAGTGCCTTTCAAAATGAACAGAGCTAACACTAACACATAAACAATAAACAGGATAAAGCTTTCGGCGTTGATCACTCCCTAAGAGATGTGTCATGCATTCAACTTCACTGAGCACCGTTTGGAGGTGATTGAATGCGTATCTGGCCTTTGCAATAACTCGCCGTGGCCTACCTATTTATCGAGTCAGTGCTGCTATCCTCCCAGACAAGTTTGGTACCAATTCGCCGACCCCAGAGGGATAGAAGGCTTGGTGGGCCAGGAGCGCAGCGATCGATTCCACGCTTGTGTTGCAAGGCGCCTCCAAGCACTGCGCCACACACGCCCACATATTAACACATAACTGATGAAATGCCTTTCTCACTATTGGAGGTTTTCGGTCGTTTCATGTAAATCCCAGTCACGTTGTAACAGTAAACCGCTGGAAGGATGAAATTATTGCATCCTTTCAAATACATTGACCTTTTCTTATTTAATCACTTAGGTGTTTAGACAAAACAATTCTCAGACTAATCTTTTATACAGCAATTTATCACAGTTTTTATGGTGCGCCACTCATGTGTTTGTACTCCATCAATGGATGGTATAATGGATCTTTATGTTGCTCTATTAAGGTGTTTGTACTATATCATTGGATTGTGGCAGAATGGGCGTGGAATGCGCAAATGGAGCTTGCTGCCCTCTACCTACGTGTTCTAATAATATTGTCTCAATCCAAAGGTACTAAAGTTTGCTTCATAATTTTGGTGTTGGGATGTACATTGACGGCGTTATAAAACTTTCAAAGATCTCCGGTTCCTTAACAATATGCAGGATACCTTCAAGACGAGGCAGTTCGCCTAGGTCCCTGTTCTGGAGCTTACAAAAAAGTTAGAAAGCCGAAGAAGCTCGGCAAATGGATGTAGTACGAATTGAATAACAATCAATGAAATTACCATTCTGAGGTATCGTCGGCGCTTCTTATGATCTCTTTCCAGTGCGATCCCTTTTCAACCGTATTGTTACATACAACAAGAAATCGTTCCACTATGATAAGTGTCCGCGATCGACTAGGTGATTCTACTGTGATGAAACTTCGCAACACTTCACAAAGCCAAAATTGCACCAAATGGCTACACTGACCGTTTGATGGTCTTAGGCCGGTTTAATCAATAACAGTTTCGTGAATGCTGGTAAAACGATTACAATAGAGAACTATAGAAACTAAATAGAGTCTGAGATTGTCTTCAACGATTTCATCGCCTCTATAAATCAGGAAGAATACAATGCAACCGAAAAAAGTTAATTTCCTCTCCGCTGGCTGTACAGATTCTAATGACTTTTAATTCGATTAATGGATTTTATTCTGAACTGAGATATTCCACTTTGAGAATACAAGCTGGAGTCGTGCATACATTTCAGGAGAAGCTAATAATTTGTAGTCGTTAATCTATTCTTATTTTTTCGTATATAATGTCAAAACATATTTGTTTTCGATTATTCTTCTATAGAATAATTAACTCCGTAATACAATCTTTCAACCTGTTCATGATAGTTTGTCAATAGTATTGTAGATGCGCTCTCGGTTGTGCAAACTGTTGCCCGATTGGTCACTCATGTATGAATGGCGGTTGCTGTCCGTTACCACTATGCCCCGCAGGTAGTTTCCTACTCTACTGGAAGCGCACAGTTTTTTAAAATATACAACTGAAAACTTTTTTAGCACCAGACAATTTTCTGCATCCCATTTACACTGGTCGAATAAGTTCCTTTCAACCCCACAATTAGTTCGTTTACGGTTTAAAGTTATCATTGAACTCAGATACTTGAGGAATTTTCTGCTAATAAGCAGGAAACCGAACTAATAACTAAGATAGTCGAAAAATAGAAAATTCAGAGCATATTCCGAGGAGGTGAAAATGATCAAAGTACGTCTTTCAATGATGAACCAATGTTTCTGTTATCTGAAAAGCGAAAATCAGGAAACTACACTTCTATACAGCTGCTGCATAACCACAACTGTAAACGAAATAATTGACTAAAAATAGGATTGAGTTCGCAGAATAGAAGCGATCAATGCTTCCTTTTCTGTCTCCTTTTTGCGTTGTGAATTACCAAAACTAATGTGAAAAGAGTTTTTACTAAAGAAAAAACACTAAGGTTTATTGTGAGTATAAGAAGGATGGGTCTTGTTTTCACAATGAAGGTGGATACTGCTCGTAATCTGAAATTTTCTATTTCTTCTGTATCTAAAGCCAACAACATTCTTTTCCAAAAGAAGAGTTATTTTTCAAGAGCTATCATCGATAACCTTTTCTAGATCTGGCAAAGCTTTCGATAGTCTCGGGAATTTTTGTTTCTTACCTGCAGGAGGTCTCGCTCTTTCCCTTTGTGGTGGTGCTCGTTCCTGTCCCATCGGCATGGAATGTGTCGGCGGCGGTTGTTGTCTGCTTCCTCGTTGTCCTTCTGGACTTCAGCCAACACAGCGTTGCCAAATGGGCATCGGATGCGCCCGTGGACATGTGAGTAATTGCCGAGATTAATTTTAGTAGCAGCAGAGATGCGAGATGGTTCCTTATTGCTGGAAGCCATCGTTTGCATTAAACTAGTGAAATAAGAGTATAGTGAGCAGATCTAATCATGTAAACAGAATTCATCTAGTACTTGTTTTCATGAATGCTTGGATGGACCGTCTTCATTGGTAATGCGGGTCCCAGAACACCTTCCATTCGTTTCCCTCTCGCGCAGTTTTTATCCATGGTGATGGAATAGTGACGACTGCTAGGCCATTCCGAATTCCTAAAATCGATTCCATCTACGGATGTTTTCGTCCATTTGTCATCTGTCTTTATAATTTAATGATCGAACCATCTGCGTTTCGCCATCGATGTTTATTCTGCTAAACCTCGAAAATGTGATAGGTTTCGAAGACTTAAGTTTCGCATTCCGGCAAGATTGTTTGTGTGTGTGTGTGTGTGTGTGTGTGTGTGTGTATGTGTGTGTGTGCTGGCTATTTGTCAGAAGAGATCTTCAAAGGCTTTGTGGCTGGTGTGCAGATTTCTCGATTTGGTTATAGTATCACCGTATGACTCTGCATTCTATTCTGGGTCCGTGAAGTGGTTGGCAGCTCCACTGAGAGGCCCGAATGCGGTTAATGCTGCTCTCCTTCTTTGGTGTAATTCCTCCTCTGCATTCTTCTCCATGGTCATTGGACGTCCGAGGTACACATAGGAGGTGGTCTTCGTAACCAGAGAACCATACACTTCATTCTATTCGCCTTAGCGCTATGAGTTCTTCAGTTCTTCAGGAAATGGATCTTCGTCCTAATTATAGAGAGTCTAATGTTTTTCACTGCTTTGTTGAACACAGTGAGCATCGCCTCTGCATTACTGGTACTCCTCGAAAAAATGGCGATGTCATCCGCAAAACGAAGATTTGATAGAAATCTTCCATTACTACGAAGTATGCCGTTCTCGTCGCAATTAACTGACTTCATTATTCGCTGCAGTGCACAGTAAACAGCTTTGGCATTGTTGTGCCGGCTTGCCGAGCCTCCCATTCCATGAATATGATGAAAAATGGATGAAAAAACTGTATATTTGTGCTGAACTTCCGATAACATTCAGCTACTGTTCACATATAGAGTGGGTCTACTACTTACTCGATGAGCGCTGATAGGACAGGATTCGTTTGGACACTGTGAATGGCTTTCTCGTAGTCGATAAAGGTAAAAATAAACGACAGGTGGTACTTTCGACCGACTTCTATGACTCGTGGTATAGTTTGGATGTAACCCATAAGGCGAAATCCTTGATTGAGTCTTGATTGCCCAACTGGTTGTGCCTCACCAGAGGTCTTCCATGTGCGCGAAGGAATCATCTTCGTGAAGAGCCTGTAGAATACGTCCAACGAGCATATTGGACAGTAGTTACGAAGATTCCTGCGGTTACCTTTCTGGGGTTGGATGCCCGAACGTGACCTCCTCTTCTGGTCTCGGATTTTTTTTAGAGATAACATGTCATCCGGTTTGCGAGGAGCAAATGTAAATTGTGGCCGCCAGCTCTAAGGAAACAGGCAATGACATTTCGAGTTCAGAAGTTTCGCCTCTCTTTATCCTTTCTATTCAACTCGACTTTCAGAACGTAGAACCCCGGAGACTTTTTTACCACCGATGATTTAGGGGTCCGATAAGGGGCTCATTAAGAGGAAAAGATTGGTATAAATTTTTCTCTGTTGTCGATTCCTTATCATGGCAAGATGTCCTAACTTCATCCATCAGGGCTGATAGCGTAACATTGTAGCCGCTAAGATACCGACGGAATTTCTTAAAAATGGATCGCTTTTAAGCTGCTTTCAATCACTTTTTCTGCACATGCCGCTGTAAATCTTTCTGCGGAGATCTTTTACAAGTCGGGGTGTTAGGTCCGTGGCAGATCAGGCCTAAGTAACCTTTTTTTCTGAGCAAATGGTATTAGAGGAATGGTCCGACCCTCTTTTTTTGAGAACCGACGAGATATCGGCATGAGTGTGAAGTACTTCGAAAAACAACTTGAAGCCCTCTGTCGGATCGCCCTTTATCCGGCAATCGCTTGAGGAAAGCGTTGCATTACGAATATTCTAGTCATGCACTTCTTTCCTTGTTCCTCTTGGACGATGGCGTTCTTTTCACGCCTATGGCTGGAGCGAATCTTCGCATGGAGAACGCTGTGATCAGATCCAGTACGGAAGTCAGGTACCGCGGAGATGTCAAAAGGAAGTTTCATCCTCGAAAATGAAATCCTATGAAAAAAATATGCTGAAGGAAGTCGTTTTACAAAACAGTTTCTATCCTTATTTCATTCTCCTATTCCGAATTTCGTTATCTTGTAATCATTTTCGGTAGCCGCCTCTAATCTGGAGGTGAGGTCTCCAACAATGAATTTATAAAAGCACTTCTTGTGGCGGTTAGTGCGCAGCAGTTGATGATATTCACTTTCTTTTGACTCGAAATTTGGAGACGAAAGATGGCCAAGGCGGTAATAGAATTTCGCATAAGGTGATAGGTGAGAAATAGTTGAGTGCACGACAAAGCCAATGCCTCCAGCATAGCGTAACATAAATTTTTCTCCATTAACAGCAAGTGTTCTCTCGTCTAGTTGGCATATGTTGGTCTTGTTTTTTTTGTCTTTTGTATGTCGATTACATGGCATCTAATGCGACATCTACCTTAACAAGAACATAAAAACCCGCATTTTAAAAAACTGTTGGGGTAATATAGGTGCAGAGCAAGAAATGATCTTCATGGTGTGTCGTAAGCGGGCTCGTTTTGTCCACTCTCACTCTCAGTGACGTCCAGTGCAAACGGAGATTTAATCGCCTCTTACAAGTTTTCCCAACACTTGATGTCGTAGACGGGAGCGCCCAGCATTGGACAGGACATTGGACTAAGGCTACCGAGGTCGACTCAGCCGTAACCTCCTTCAGGTCGTCACCACCACAAGCAGTCGTCGCTATTGTGGATCCAAGGAAGATTTCTCGCTTCGGCAATAGTTTGGTGCTAGGACGGTGACCATTTCTGGCATTCGATTACTCTTAGCTGAAGCTTAAGAATGAGAAAGTTGGTCTCCCTTTCAGCTTGAGAAACTCTTAAAACCTCGCTTTACATCGCAGTCCAACATCCAAAAGCACCTCCATCTACGTCTATAGATTAAGTCTTTAAAAAAAATTTATTTAATGTGTGTTAGAAAGTTGTATGTTTCATAAATTTGATATATATTCCGGCTACAGGGATTCGTTCCTCCATTTTGACTGGTTTGACACCAAAAAAAACCACTAGTACACTTCTAAATTTGTGTATACACGATTAAATAAGGATTTGGTCAAATTATTTGAAAACAAATGTCTAAGTACCAATGAGAGTTATAATAATTTAGCAATGCGAAAACGGAGTTTGTTGTGCAATGCCAGTATGCTCGACGGGGTTGATTGCAGCTTCAGTGTGTGGTATAGGTAACAGCTGTCAAATAGGATTCGTTTGTGAAGGTTGTTCCATTGCTTGAGCCCCGTTGCATAAACTTTCTGTTATTTTTTCTTTTTTCCATTCTATTTTTCTTTATTAAAACACAAATAGCATTATTAACAGGGCGAGGTTGTTGTCAAGAACCACCACCTCCTTGTCCTAACGGTGGTCGTGCAGTTCAGAGATGTAACCGCGGTGCAGACTGTCCACCAGGGTTTGGGTGTACACAGCTAGGTATATACCAATTTTCTCTTTATAATTAACGTTATCTAATAGTCTGCATAAAGGAGGGTGTTGCTTGCTTTCTATGGAACCGGTGTGCCCAACACAGTCGAATGCCATATGTCAGTGTTCACCAAACAGTGCCTGTCCGACGGGTGCAACTTGTGTAATGGGAACTTGCTGCTCCAAATGTGGGTAATCATTTTAAATCAGCATAATGTATCTTTGAAAACAAAAGGTGTAAAGCTAAGTAACATCACAGACCGAAAAACGAATTTTTTAAACATTGAGTAGTATTGAAAATCTCAGTGCCAATCCCTCTGTCATTCTTTAAACAGGACCAACTTAACAAAAAGCGATTCCTTTCGCAGTAGATCGAGATACGGTAAGGAGTCATCATGAGTTTTAACGAAGAGTATCCAACCGTTTTCTGTCTCCTACCTATTCTAGGTCAACATAAATTTTTTAGCTCTGGCACTCTATAGTCAAATTCCTGGCTCTAAATGTCAAGCTTCGACGCAATGCAACGGATATTCAACATCATGTTCGCAATGTACCCAAGGCATATGTGCGTGTGTTAACGGAGCAGCATCGAATGGTGCCAGCTGCATTCAAATGTCTCCACAGATTCTGACATTGGCAAGAAATGGATGCGATCAGTATGGATCCCCATGCACCGTGCTTTTATCGACAGCCCGTCGACGGCCTATAGTAGCTCCAGTTGGAAATAACACTGAGAAACCGCGTTAGTTTTCACATGTATCACAAGCTCTTTTCACCGTGCACATCTGAATCTAATACTTCCTCCTGCATTGGTTTAACTACTTCAAACAGACGGCTGCGTTACTACATGCCACAATTTCAAAGAATCTTTAGTAATAGAACATGTTATTTGCATAACATTTTTGTCTTTGAGTCTTCTTCAATGTTGCAACCGAGCGCAGATGTGTGGCAAATAGAACGAATTTGGACTTTGATCCAGACAACACTTGCTTGCCAAATGAGAAATGTATTAACGGAGAGTGTAAAACGTGAGTATTCTAGAAATTTCAAACATAATTTCTAGGTTTTTTATGACTTTACGGAATGCACAATTTTTCATGAATAACGTGTCCGAATAAGGTAAGAGGGGCCTCTCTGTAATCACTCTGATCTTGTTCCTAAAGTGTGTTGGTGGATTAACAGAAAGTACTGATAGTTATACTAATAGAAGGCTTCGAATTAATTTCGTTATTATTTTCTTTTGCAACACGAGGTATGAATGTTGGCGCCTTAGGAAACTATGGCCTGGTGAGTATGGTTGCAATACTGACGAAGAGTGTACGTCTCGTTGTGAAAACACATATTGTGAAAAAATGAAGAGCGACAAAAATGTGGCACAGTGTCAGTGTCGCAACGGTCAGCTGTTGTATGGGCGCTGCTGTAAGTCGTGTTCTTTCCGGAAACTATTGATTCTGTGACAATATTATAATAATTCCTATTTCTGTTTTCCATTTTCAGTTTCACAATGTCCACACGGCTTCCATGAATCAGGAGCCTATTGTGTGCATGACGATGAGGATATGTTTTGGACTGATGGCGATGCTCAGGATAGATTGAAAGCCTTACTCAATGCAGGGGATTGTTGATTTAAAAATAACTGTTGATAATTTCAAGCACTTATGATGAGATTTTTGCACCGTGCAGTCGTGTTCTCCTGTTCGTGCCATTAAATCGAAAGGCATCGGTATTTCAGAATGATATATATGTATATATACATATATTTATGCGCTTCATTTTCACTACATAAGATATTGAAGAACGTTTATATCAATGTTTTCCGTGGTTATAAATATAAGCGAGCTCTAAGAAAACGAGGCAGAACATTTGTAAAATGAGGAATTAGATATTGCTCACAACGTAGAATATCATTACTCCAGAAAAACTTTGAGAGACATTCTGGCTGGCTAAGCTAATAAATGGGCGAAATAAACGAAACTAAAATAAACCGACATTAACAAAGGTCATATTGGCGATGTTCATACTGTATTTACTCCATGGACCTATTAACTTCTAACGCTCATGAATCCTGGCTTATAGAATCAATACATTATGATCAACACGAGGATACAAATCGTTAAGCATGCGAATGCAAGGTCTAATTTAAGCGAGTTTTCTGCGATAAATTAAATGAGTCTAAATATGACAGTAATAGCTGTTGTGGAGAATCAAAAACTTGGATAGTTGTCTACTGCGCAGTAGTAAACCAGCTTTTCAATGTTTTCAAAACCGTTTAGCACACAATTTTATTTTTGTCTTACATGACCCGTCATCATATCTAATGTGTGAATATCAACACTTCTCGCATTCGGTTCGTTTCCCTCACATTTACCGTCCACAGTGGTCTTCGAATATTTTGCGTGTGGTTTCGCCTCTCATTTTATGAATGTCGTAAAATACCGGTCGAGCCGATTCTTCCTGCCATCTTAGACATAGTCTAGCTTAGGTGTTAATACGTGGATTGGAGAAGAACATTGTGGAGGAGGCCTTCCCTTCCTATCATTTAATCTCGGAACAAATAATCAATAAGTTCTTAGATGGTTCGACTTACATGAGGCTAATATCAAATTCTTATTCAACTAACGTTTGGACGTTGTCGTCTTCTTTAATGCCGAATAGGTCTGAGTTGATTGTCCACAGCCGTTCGTTCACGCGATGTAGGTCTTCGTAGTCTCGCCGAGTCGAATCTTCCGAAGTTTAACACCATTCAAATGGAATAAAATTTAGTGACAACTGCGGGAGAGCTGGACGATCTAGAAAATATTCACTTTTCATGCCTAGGTTGAATGATATACGGTTTGAAAATATTGATTCGCTATGCTAGATGATATAAAACCGACTACTGTACGATGGATTGCCTTCATGAATATAAATCATGATTAGTGGGCAATCAACAACAAGTATTCTCTGTAAAACGAGTACTGCTCATTCGAGTAGTGGTCCACTTCAGAAAATTTCAATCCACACGATAACGAAGACCCACATCGCGAGGATGAACGACCATGCACAATCGATCCAGGTCTCCCCGGCTCTGAAGAAGGTGTAGATGCCGAAAGGCTGGCCGAATAAAATTTGATGACAGACTTGTGTAGACTGAACAGTCTGAAAAGATCCAGATTATTGGTACCAATTAGCCTTTATTGCAACAATTTCGGAAGAGAATTCCTAATACGAATGGAAGTGGAGTGGTTTTTGTGCATTCCCTGATGACTAATGTGCTCTAAGAAATTAATAACTTTACATTTCTACCGAAGGTAAAAAGCCAAGAGAACTAAAAACAGAATACAACTTAAAACTAACTCAAGTACATTGGCATTTCACTCAACGTAACATTATACTTTACCTCTTGGAAATGCCAAGTGACGTAGCGCAAGTTTTTTCACATGGTTCATGGCTAATTCTCATACATTTCGAGTACATAGAAGAAACAAGAACACTATAGCTTCAGCAAAGGATAAAGCGAATACAAACAATCACAATGATAAATTCAATGATGCTGAGATATTTGCAAAACACCGGACCGCAGGTGTATGCGGCGGGGAACGAACGCGCTATTGTTCTTTCCGGGAAGTGGCGCGTTCACCACCACATCATGCGGATTCTTCGTTTCGCCTGTCTCCTAACTCAGGGTGATTGCTGACGGCAGTGATCGATAGAACTAGCTGAGAGACAAGCGAAACGAAGAACATGGCATAATGGTGAACGCACTACTCCCCGGAAAGGACAATAGCGCGTTCGTTCCTCACCGCAGACACCTGCCGATGTTAGAGTTCAAAGAAACCACAGAGCGTCTTTCAAACATTGGCTTTCCATGTGTGCAGGTGCAAGCATAAAATCGAGTTGTGATGTCAGGCTTAGTTGCTAGACAAAGTGAACGGCTACAAGAGAGACTCCATACCATGATGTACGGTGGCTTAATTCTATTACAAATGGATAACGGAGAAGCTAGGTGGGAAAATGGACAAATTTCTTAAGGCTATTCACCTCTGGATTGCCCTCATGTGGCAGTATTGTGTCGGCAAATACTTTTTATGAGGGCGCAAACAATATTCTCTTCTATCTGTTATTAATGCAAATCCTTGTCGCAGACTGTTGTATCCGTCACAGAGATATGTGCCTTAGATTTATAAATAATAGTGGACACATAGTGTTTACAGTGAGTGATATCGTTGCTGATGTTGCAGCCAATCCTTGCGTCACATCTGATAGACATCAGTCACGTATAAGAAGGCATAAAGAATAATGGTGCTATAGAGAATAGTATGTTTTACTCAAGAATGCTTATTGGCAAGCTTCTCGACAAGACGCGAAATCTGCATCCTCTCAAACAGGACCAGCAATTTCCTGGGATACTAACTGAGGAATATTCTAACATGTCTGTTATTGTGAGAAAAAAAACCTTCTTAACTAACAAATTTCCAGCAAATTTAAACTTTACACATGTTGCGACCTACGAAATGTGGAAGTACAAATAGCTAAACTTCAAAATAGGTAAAGAAAGTAGATATAAAACAAATTGTCATCTAGGACAACTGTATAATACAACCACAAGGATGTGAGACGAGAGCAACACACGAAGCTTCAATGGGGCTTCGAAAACGCGGTTACCTTTTCGAAGGCTTACGTTTTTTCCACCACACCAAAAGAGGTCTTTGGTTTAGCTTTCTCTCAGCCACTTCCTTCTTTACTCTAACGGTACTTTCGTTAAAGGGACGCGTGTGGCGCAGTGGTAGGAGGCGCCCTGCAACACACACGTGAAATTGATCCTCGCGCCCATGGTCCACCTAGCCTTCCATCACTCCGAGGTAGGGAAATTGGTACCAGACTTGTCTTGGAGGATAGCAGCACTGGCTCGATACATCAGCAAGCCACCGCGAGTCATTGTTAAGGCCAGATAAACATTCATTCACCTCCAAACAATGCTTAGTGGAGTCGAATGCATGGCACATTCCTCAGGGTTTGATCAACACCGAGAGCTTTCTCATTTTTTTTTCAACGGCGTTTTCAGCAATAAATCGTCAACGTGAATGAGTTGGGGAACGGAAATGAGCATTGAACGCAGTTAAACTGAAGCTGCAGTTGGAATTACAATGCCTAACTTTATTAACTGCCTCTCATCTTTTCTTAACAGGTTATTACGTCGAATATACCGTTACCACCGTTAAAGTAAAACCTGGCTAAGAGAAAGGTAAAGCAAGGAAAACGTTTGACCTAGATAAAGGTACTCGTAGGTTCGAAACCACTCTGAGGTTCCGAGTTTTGTTATATCTCAGCACCCTTGTGTTTGTATTTCGCATAATACCTGGCCATAAAAAGGCGATAAGCAGTAAAAGAAATGAACATTACAATAACTTTTGCATAGCGTTTATACATATGCTTCGTCTAGGCTTCTCGCAAGGCTTTCACATGAAAGAGACCGGTAGAACTATTCTATAAGTACTGGTTGGTTAAATAATAACATTGAAAAACAATGTTGCGAATACTGCTTCAAGGTGATCGCAAATGATGCGAAGTTATTGAAATCATGCATCGCTTCGCCGAATATTTGAAAGGCTCATCGAACTACGATGAAACGACGAGTACTCTGAACGGTAGCAAATATTCTCACAATTGCGCCGAGATATTATCGAAAACTATAAATGTATAAGACTCCGAACCACTGCTGTCTGCAGTGAGGAACGAACGGGCTATTATCCTTTCCGGGGAGTAAAGCGTTCACCACCACACCATGCGGGTCCTTCGTTTCGCCTGCTTCTCAGCTAGTTCTGTCGATCAGTGTCATCAGTAATCACCTGTCATCAGGACCGATCTGAGGTGCACAAAACGTTATTAAACCCAGTTAAACTGAAGCTGTGTTATAAATAACAACGTAGTCACTTTTTATTTACTGCCTATTGATTTTTTAACGGCAAGGTATTATGTGTCACACAACCACAGTGATGCTGAGATATTTACAAAACTCCGTACCGCAGGTGTCTGTGGTGGGGAACGACCGCGCTATTACCCTTTTCGGGTGCTAACGCTTTTACCACCACACCACGTGGGTCCTTCGTTTCGCGGTTCTCTCAGCTGTGTTTTATGTGCGCAATTAGCAATCACCCACCAACGGGATTGATCTGAGGAGCACAAATTGACACTGAACTCAGTTAAGCTGAAGCTGTAGTCGAAATCACAATGTAATTACTAATTACATTAAGTTTTAAATATTGGTAAACGTACGTCTCCTAACTTAATCGTCAGTACTTCACGATTGCCTTGTATTTCACATTGAAACCAAAGGTCTAACCTGGAATTTTCGCAAATGCGAGATTTCTATGCACTTCGTCTTATGGGCACCCGGATGGCCGTTGGACAACATTATCGATTTGTTAGGCTTTCCGACTTATGCAATCCGTGCTTCTAAGCAAGCAGCCAGCCGTTCATTGGAACTCTTCTTTTCAAGTGTCTTCTCATTTGACCGTTATTATTACTGTAGTTATCATTGTTATTGTTAATGTCACTTTATCAAGCTATCATTGTGTATCAAAGGTGTGTTTACTAAATGTGGTGGTCTTTCCTATTATTCATGCCATTATTAACATTACTACTATCGTTTCATTTCATCTTCATCTTTCATTTCATCATTTCATTATCATTATTTCATCATTTTTACACTTTATTCACACCTCAAATTGAACAATAATCTGGCTCACTATCTGTTTGGTTTAAAATTAATCAACCTTTGTCTCAGATAACTCTTTTTCGCCTACTAGTAAGTGTTTTGACTTGCTATATTCCATAACAGTAGTATCTTATTATTCCTTTCTGTAAAGAGTGAAGTGGAACTCTTAAAGAATTCATATTTGGGACCACTTACTTAGGATCTGTCAATAACGTAACTTTTCATGAGCATTAAAATTATGATAAGAATATTAGGATCTACAACGATTCTTCACCGGTCGCAGAATCATACCGGACTTGCATCTCTGGTTGAGAATATCAACAGCAAGGAACTACACAGGCGTTCCAATCTCATTTCTTGATTTTGGAGCTTTAATGGTTTGCTTTATAGTCGTCATGTTTCTTTTTTTAACTTACTCTTTCCTGTGTATAGAAAACCATGATAACGGAAGGGTTATGCAGCTCTTTATCCTCATCTTCGAGGCAAGTCATGAAAATAGTCTCCTAGTCTTGGCTTACCTAGTTTGCTAGAAGTGCTTCCCAGTTTCGGTATGTCTGCAGTAACCATTACATACAGTGAAGCATGATAAATAACTCATATTCCTTTCCCGATGCTTCTAAACAGGATACAATTGTGTTGATCGAATTCTCTTTTCCTAGTACTTTTTCCAACTTTACATTTCAGAGTAGTGTAAATGGTAGAAAGAACGAATTCTAGTCAACGCACATCTTCACTCTCATCTCGAAGTTTCATACTCAGCTCAGTTGATGACGACGAACGAAACTTCAAGGAAGATGAATCGGGCGGTGAGGCGACGAAAATCACACGTACATCTTACTATTAAACATATCCTTTTTAACACACGTGATGATCTATAGATGAAATTCGTCATAACTCTGCATTAGTATGGAATGGGTTTATGCAAATTCAGTTTGCGATAGGCAGGCTCGCCTGTGGAACGGTAATATTAACGAGAACCAAATCGACAGAGACCACTTTCCACTAGCCCATCGATTAACAAGTGTTTTCGGCATTACCCTCTCGCTGTGCTAATATTTTGCTTTAAAATTCGATAAAGACCTTAGCACTTAATTAAATTACTTGACTAAAATGATGAGGAGACATAGAAGCTGTTAGCTCCTGTAATTTCTCTATGTCTACAGTTTAACGGTGAAAGAACGAATGACACCGCAAGCATCCAACTTAAGCAAAAGCTAAGTGTTCAGCTAAACTGATAACAACGAAACTGTCCCTAAAGTTGAAGAACACTTTCTTTTTCTTTTGTCTTGACATCGTGTTGCACTTTCAGCAAAAATGTCTAGGGTTTAGTAAGACTTTAAACTAACACGTTTTTTTTTTCAGAGACGTCTACTATGACGAAATCTGACGATATTCATACAGCTAAGCTACCACATTTTCCGTTGTTCTCGTTTAAGTCAACTCGATTATGGATTTGCATATTGTTGACAGCAGGTATATATCGTTTTCAGCTGAACTTTTAAATGAGAAAGAAAAATTTGAGAACAAGGGTGAACAGCAAGTGTAAATTTCGTACGTCTATTTATGCTTATAGGACTTTACGCGACTGTGTCTATGAGACTGATTCTAAGCATGGCAGTCGTTTGTATGGTAAATTCAACGGCATTTCCATCCGAGAAACCGATAAATAGTGTTCTTACCGGAACAGCATCCACGAAATGCGAACCGCTTAATTACGATCTCGAGACGGCTGTTGATGCTGGTTATACGGTACGTCGTATGTTTCGGTTCCATGGTTATTTTTGATCAGGACGTCGAAATCGACACAGGTGTCTTTCCAGGAAAAGTGTGAACTGCACAGTTCAGGATGATAGTAGTTTTTAATCTTAGTTCTGGATATTCCGCATTTAGTAGTTTACTTCCAATATAGTGATCGGTATAATCAACTCGCCTCCCAACGGTTTACCACCTTATCGTGGCTGGACGGTGTTCCTGGATGTCGAGCTGCGATGTACAGCGGGGGATTCATCCTTTGGCAGGGTCTTTCAAGCTGAGAAGGAGTCCGGAGTCTCCATCAGGAAGCCTAGCTAAGAGTAAACCAATACCAGGATCCACCACTGTCCTGGTATCAAAGTCGCATGATGCCAAATCTCCCTCTGATTCACAAGTGCTGCGGCTGCCTGTGGTGGTGAAGATCTGGGGCAGACTTTGGCTAGGTTGACGTCGGGTTTCCAGAGAACCACTATGGCTTAACCAACAAATCTCCGGAAAATGGAGATTACTCTGGGGCTCGCACAACTATTGAGGACGGGCCATTCAAGTGTCAAGTAATAAAGTAACAGAAGAACACAAACCCACATTTCAATCGCGTGGTAATCTTCTTTCAGTTTTCTTTAAAACACGCACCGCTTTTGTATGTCTTCCACTTACTGGGAGAAACTTGGAAAAACAGCGTTAGAAAATCCGTTTCCCATTCCATGGATATTCAAGATTTGAGTCGCTTTGATAGGGATGTGAAAGTGTTTAGCAGTGGAAGCAAATTGCGTATCATTGTGACCTGTTCCAGGTTCTGAGGTGTAGAGACATGTAAAATTTTTCGAAAACTATCCAATTTGAAATAGATATTGTTTTAATAACCTTTATCTGCTCATCATCAAACAAACAACGTATAGAGTAGCTTTTGCAAATTTTAAGATTACTCCCATACCTAAAACTACTGTTTACTTGCCTATTAGCAGAATATGATGCGCTTTTGACTAGCGGTTGTGTTATATAAACTACACAATTACTTTAATATAGGGTGATTTGTTATGGAGTCCAGCTATGCAATCTATACTATTCTCGGCTACATTCTACGGTGCTATGGTGACAATTCCTTTCGCTGGAACATTAGCAGATAGATATGGAGCAAAGTCAATCGTTATAGGTAGATATAACGCCATGAATTCTTTCTTATCATGAGCTCGTTATTTTATTTTTTTACTTTTTTGCCATCTTAATGGTTTACCACCTCTTCGTGGGTAGGAGATGTTCCTGGGTGTCGGGGTGCGATGTACAGCGTAGGGTTCATCCCCTTGGCAGGGTCTTCGAAGTTGAAGATTCTGACTTTCCATCAGCAAGTCTAGCTAAGAGTAAATCAATATCAACATCCACCACAGTCCTAATATCAAAGTCGTATGTTGGCAAATCTCCCTCTGATCCACAAGGGCGATGACGACCTTGGACAGACTTTGCCCTGGCTGACCTCGGGAGTCCCGAGATCCGCAGCAGTTAAACCAGCAAAACTCCGAGAAAATGGAAATTTTGCTAGGCGCGCACAATCAGTGAGGACAGGTCATCCAAGTCAGTACTTTATTGCACGAAACTGTTCTTTATAAACAATGTGAATAACTTTATTTGCCACTTCCATAAGGTGTCATGTCTTTATAATCTTCTTTACAGCTGCCACATGTGACTACATCATCGTAACTTTGTTGACACCATTTCTTGCCCAGTGGTCATTTTACGCTTATTTCATTTCACGAGTAATTATGGGTATTGGAGAGGTTTAAATATTTTTTTATTATTAAGCCTGTTAGATGTCTTGGTTATTTGGGGGTGAAAACTTAACAAGATGCAAAATTTAAGGGTTTTATTTTTCCTTGTTTTGGATGTATTGTTGGGAAATGGTTCACGAAAACAGAAAAGTCAACGGTAGCTGCAATGTATACTTCTGGTAATCAGGTATTTCTGTTCATCCACTTTGAGAAGTCATTTCAGGAATAATCCTGGTGTTGGTAAAGAATGTTTCCTTTTGTTTCAGTTGGCTGCAGGTTTTTCTACACTCATTTCTTCGTTTCTGTGTACCCTCGATCCAGGTTGGCCAATAATATTCTACATATTCGGTGCTGTGGGTTTTATATGGTGTGTACTCTGGTGTGTATATGCTACGAATTCACCATATGCTAATAAGTTTATTTCGAAAGAAGAATGTTCATACCTCGCAGAGCATATAGAACATGTGAAAGCTAAGGTAAGTTAGAGAGATCATTCACTGGTTTCATCTATGAGCTCATAATACCACTACAAAACGACACCATTGGCAAAGTCCAATGAAATTCTGTCCTAAAGTAAAGTCAACACCTTGGTTTTAATTTGGACTCACACTCTTGTTAGCAAATTTTCGTATGTTTAGTGTAGTGGACCGGTTCCATGGCGAGATATGCTCACATCTCGTCCATTAATAGCTGCAGTGCTCTGTCAGTACACTTATAACCTTCAAGCATCGATATTACAAGCCTTTTTACCAACATTTCTTAAGGAAGAGCTCATGCTCCCACTCCATCGTGTTAGTCGTTACCATCGCAACCGATTATCCAACATTTATGACTCGGTAGATTTAATTTATTTTGTAATTTTATGTTGTTTTTTCAGAATGGAATATTTACAATGGTCCCATTTACCGCCCAACTAATCTCGAAGAATATTCTTGGAATTTTTGCGGACTACCTCAAAGAACACAAAATTGTTGGGCATACAAAATGTGCAAAGATTTTCCAGAGTGTTGGTCCGTAAAAATATCGTCAATTGTATTGAAAAAGTATAAAGAATGTATTTTATATTCTACTTATTAGTACTTTGAGGTTCATTTGGCTCAGCTACAATGCTAGTCGCAGTGGCTGTTCTGCCGAGCTGTGATAATCCTAACATTGCTCTTCCATTGTTAGCTTTATATGGTACATCATATGTTCATCGTTTCATCTTTTACATTATTTTTTTGTAGTATAGCGATCGTACACGCAAATCCAAAAGAACATTCTATTCCAGGCATGTTTTTCTCTGCTGGTATTTGTGGATTCTTCACATGTGTGTTGTGTATCGCGCCATCGTTTTCCGGAACAACTACCTCCATCTCTATGATATTCGGCGTAATCGGAAATATATCCGGTCCCATGATGTTGGGCATTGTTTCTAAAATGGTAGATTCTTTATGCGAAAAAGTAATGTGCCAATATATCTTAATTCATTTTGTTCGTCAATTTAACTGCATCTGCAACGGCGCACGTGGCGCAATGATCGGAGTCACCCTGGTATATATGAGATCGATCTCCACGTCCGCGTCTCATCAAGCCCTCCATACCTCCGGAATCGGCATATTGGTACCAAACTTGGCTGAGAGGATAGCAGCATTGGCTCGATACATCGATAAAGCACCGCGAGTCATTTTAAAGGCCAAATATGCATTTAATTGCATGGTACATCCCCCAGGGCTTGATCAACGCCGAGAGTTTTATCCTTTATCCTTTATTTTAATTGCTACACTTAAATGATGAGATGGAAGCAGTTCTTGTGACACTTAACCGTTATATTCTCTTTTTCAGGGTGTCAGTAATAAATGGGTTGCCTCATTTATGGTTTGCAGCGGCTTTAATGTCATTTCGGGAATAATCTTCTTAATTTTCGGTTCAGGTTAGTACTCTTCACAGTAATCTTATACTAGTGTTGTACACAGAAAGTATGCATTTCGCATAAAGTCCGACATGCACTAGGTACAGGGTATTTGATGTGATGATAATAACCCGTTTCAACTGTAAGCAGATATGTTTCATCATACATTAAATGTTGCTGATTGGAACAAAATCGTTAAAATCTACCGTTACTGCCTGTAGCGTAGAAACCGTCTTATTTTACGAAGTGTAAGCAGTGGTTTTCTGAAGCCTACGACACATATTTCTCCCAACGGTTTACCGCCTCATCGCGGCTAGGAAATGTTCGTGTGTCGGGCTGCGATGCACAGCGTGAGGTTCATCCCCCTGGCAAAGTATTCCAAGCCGAGGATTCTGGCGTTTCCATCAGCAAGCCTAGCTAAGAATAAATCAATACCAGGGTCCACCACCCTCTCGGTATCAAACTAGTCGATGGTGGCACATCTCCGTCTGATCCACAAGGGCAGGGATTGCTTGTGGCAGTGATGAACTGGGGCACACTTTGGCCTGGCTGTCCTCGGGACTCCGGAGAACCACAATGGCTAAAGCAGCAGAACCCAAAAAAATGGAGATTATGCTGGGGCCCGCACAACGAATAAAGATGGCCCATCCAAATAAGTATGACACATATTTCTTCCACTTCTTCGTCAAGGCTCGCATTTTAAATACGAACAACTGGGGCTTCTTGCCGCATGAATGAAGACGATGATAGAAGTCTCTTCCATAGATCTGTAAAATTTTCGACTCCTCAAATACCTAGTGGTTGGGAAATTACTGTTATTTGTCAAAAACCAGCTTCAGACGTTGTGTTAATCAGTGCAAAAAAGTCAATCACTAGGTCTCTGAGTTTGTTACTTCCGCGTTCTAACAATATAACGTACTTTTTTTGAAGCAAAACTCCAATCCTGGGCAAAACCTCAGCCGTCCAGAGTACCTGCGTAGGTTAACAACTTTTGCCATAAAGTCTCGCTCAGTATTCTTCTCCGACGACCTTACTAATTAGAATCTCTTCAAAGTGTTCCATATATAATAAATATGATTTGCTGTTAGTATCTTTGTTGCTTTGATAAAGAATGAAAGAACTTCAAAAATCAACACAATTTTTTGCCTATGTAATGGTGATTCGTCCCTTCGCCAGGGTCTCGCAAACTGAGTCCGGCATTTCCATGAGGAAACCTAGCTAAGAAAAAACCAATGTCAGCATTCACCACCGTAGTGGTATCAAGCCAGTCGCATGGTAGAAAATATCCCTCTGATTCACAAAGGCGCCGACTGCCTATGGTGGTGACGAGCTGTGGCAGACTTTGGCCGTTACCCTTGGAATGCCAGGGAACCACAGTGGCTTAACGAGCAGGTCTTCGGAGAGCGGAAATTGTACTGGAACCTGCACAACCAGTGAGGACGGGCCATCCAAGTAAATATGATGGTGTATCACTAACGAGGCGATGCTCGCACTTTAGTGCTAAAGATTCTCCGGATCCAACGATTAGCACCTTCTGTCGAAATATTTAATTACAAATCAAAAATAGGAATCCCTCACCAACACACGTCGGCTTCAATCTAAACTTAAGAACTGTGTACAAATAAAATTTGTTTATAGAAAATTGGAATATAGGAGAAAAAGTGTCAAATTTTTGAAATGACATATTGATCGCATACACCAATCACAATTTGATAGTAGTAGTTCATGTTGATGTGAATAAAAACAAACAAAACACCTCTGCATAGATGAGATGAGGCTTCACCTCAATACATGACATATGAATCCAGAGGTAAGGAAAGTAGAATAACTAATGAACCACACCACATTAATACAATTGCGGATGAAATGCTATTCCTAGACAGAAAAACGGAAAGTACTGAATAGTACACCATTAATGAAATTAATATTGTTCTATTAAATTGTCGACGCTATGAAGGAGTGGCAACTCCGATCCTCACCTTCATAGCCCAAGTGGCGGAGACCGTGGTGACCACGACACCCAGCAGAAAGGGAGGTCGGAAAGTTATTTTAGTACTCGTGCACAACGTAAGGAAAAGAATCAGCCTATAGACAAATCTCAACTGGAAAAAGCTAGTTACAAATGGATTGTCTTCAGGTCGATAACTTCTTAATACCTATCTAACAAGAGTTCGTATAACACTCAAAAATTATATACATATTCCAAATGTAACATGCTAAACAGCTTCGTCATATGCAATATATAAATATATTCAAGGAATGCCGAAAACATTCATAGAAGACAATGAAACCATTATAATCAATTAGACCTGCATTAACAACACTTCATAGGATTAAAAGTACAAACAGAAGACTAGACCAAATAGTGATACTTCTTATGTTCGACACATGTCACCATAGTGGACGAAGTACACAGTTCAACCAATCGAAAACTACTCAGGGACTGCTATTAAGGAAGTTGCTAAATCGCATAACATATCAGCAGAGTTATTACTATTGTTCAAAATGTTGTTTTAGTTCTAGAACTATACGACGGAAAATAATTTCATTACGGAACGATGTTTGTTCTTGTAAAGGAAGAATTCTAAGCCACCCACGCGATGTTTCAAAAGGAAATATCGTCGGCTATCAAAAGAAAACATCAATAAACTTGGCACAAGGACGAATAGTCGTACGAGTTTCATCCATTTTAAGCTCCACTGGTTTCAGTAATCGTTTTCTGTTCTCGAATTTCCATGAAAATCTCCACGTATGGGCCATTTTAGGTGATTATGCCAAATAAATAAGGTATCACAGGAAACATAAGTACATATTCCGCATTCGATAACATTGATAGACAACACTCATGAGGAAAATTGAAGAGATCTCTATTATAAGTAAATCAACGTTAAACCAAAACGAAATTAATTATATATACATATGTATGCATATATATATATATATATATATATATATATATATATATATATGACCAACGTCTGGGTCATTCCTCTTCAACATTATACCTTAATTTATATTATGTGTGCTACCTCTGTACTCATAAGCATACTGCGGCATCTTGTCAATACTCACTTTCATATGTTACTGTTATTGTTATTCTTATCATCACTAAACAGTTCCCATAGTGAGCTTCTGAAATTGTCTACCAACAGTTTGCCAATGAAGTTCGCTGACTGACAAACCCTGTTCAGCTGTTAGATTTGGCCAATATCCTTTATGAATAGCAATTACCTAAAAACTGCATAGATAAACTAAACCACCATACCATCAGAACGTCAAATTACAATCTATAGCAATGAACAAAATACCTTCTGTATTGTTTCTTGAGCACTAAGACACGGAATGCCTTCTAATGCTTCGTTCTTCAGAATACCCGCTTTATCATCATCTCCACAAAGTACCTAAACTAACAGGCAATAATTCACGATAAAAAAGCGATGAAATCTACCTATTACCACAAAAATGACTAAAAACATACAAAAACACAAAACACATTTACTATAAAACTAAGCCACCTTGACACATTCTTCGGCAGCATCTGAAATACTAGCTAGATCGTAGCCACCTTCCAGAGCTAGTACCACTCGTCCGCCGGCGTACGCCATAAGTTGACGAGTCATGAAACCAAACATCTCGGCCGAAATTTTATATCTAAAATGTGGTTTCATTTGTTACCTATAGTTTGCCTCTCGTGGAACTGCATACCACTTAAAAGGCCCACAAGTAGTATGATTCTAATCATGAGTTGCACGTACCCGCCTAGAGTGCTCGGATGACCCCTGCAGGCATCAAAACCAGCAGAAACGAGAATGAAAGTCGGCTGGAACTGCTCCAAAACTGGTTGGACAATAACTCGCCAAGCGGCTAGATAATCCGCGTCTCCCATCACCCCACCAGAGAATGGCACATTTACAGAGTAGCCCTTTAAGTTGAAACATTTCTGTACGCTTCGCCTTCATGTTCATCACGAATGAAATCGGTTACTAAAACCCACTGGAAACATCTACTGAACATATATGGTTCACTAATTCAGACAATGTACACAAAAGTGCAAAAGTGAGTACGAACACTCAGTAAAAAACAGTATCAATAAATATAAAAATAAACTGTGATGAACCTTTCCAGCGCCCCGGCCGACTTCTGTTACTGCGCCAGTTCCAGGAAAAAAATTGCCATTATCGTGACGATGTAGAGACAAATATAAAACACTAGGATCTTCCTCAAAGCAAAGTTGAGTTCCGTTGCCATGGTGCACATCCTAGGAAAAAAGAACGAATAGAAATGCTAAAAGCAATTCTAAAGCTCAACTAACAGAAAAACAACGACATATATTCACCCAATCAATAATGGCGATTCTTGCACATTGTTGTGGGTATTTATTCTGTAGGTAACGTGCCGTGATAGCCACATTATTGAAGAAGCAGAATCCCATTGCCTAGAAGAAAAATGTGACGTGTAGTAAATACTGGGTAAGAAAAATTACCCCTCTACCTGATCCCTCTCAGAGTGATGACCAGGTGGTCGGATACAAGCGAAACCATTTCGTAAACGATTCTCTGCTACCTAAATTTCGGAAGGAATTTGTTAAGAAATAAGTGCCCTCCCATACAGCGTCACATAGTCCAGCAGACCTGAGAAGCTAATTCGATTAGTGAACCAGCTGCAACTCGTGCAGCTGTCTGGGTAGTCGCATCATTGAAATACGTATCAGAGTCGATTCCAATTCCACCACATGGCAACTAAAATATGAAAATGTAGTATTTTATTGGTACTATCAAACCATAAAATCACCTGAACAAAACTTTTGAGGGGCAGTTGTGATGCTTCCATTTTCAGGCACGCCGTTGGTGAAACGGCAAAAAAAGTCACATAAGTTGGTGAATGAACCATTCGAAGATGTTCGAGCGAAGCTTTTTTCGCTGCTATTCTCTCGCATCTAAAGTATAGTAGTGAACACAAGGAAGCTTCCCGAAAACGCTTTCACATTATTAATGCTCTAGAGTATATGTTAATCCATGTAAAAAGTACAATCATGAAAACTTACTTACTTGGACACTTGGATGGCCCGTCTTCGCTGGCTGTGTCTACCACAGCACAATTTAGATGTTTTTGGAGTTTTGGTGGTCTAGCTGTTGTAAGCCCCTGGACTCCCGAGGTCAGCCAGGCCAAAAGCTACTCCAGGTCGTCACCATCACAGGCAGTCGCCGCCCCTGTGGATCAGTGGAAGATTTGCCACTATGCGCCTAGTTTGGTACCACAACGGTGGGAGATCCTGGTATTGATTCACTTTTAGCTGAGATTCCTGATGGAAACGCCGGACTTTTTGTTAGCTTGGGAGATCCTGCTGCTGAGATGAAACCTCCACTGTACACTGCAACCCGACACCCAGGAACACCTCCCAGCCACGATGAGGCGGTAAACCGTTGGAAGAAATCACGAAGACAGGATAACCAATCGTATATATCCTGGGACAACTTGCAAACTGCATTGTGATAACCTCCCAATTGTTACTTTCATTGGAAACTATACCTTAACACCAGTAAAACCTACGCAACCTCAAGAACATGCGGGATACTGAGCATGAAAGCTAATCATGCGTAAAGCGTTGCTGTATCGGAATAATCCATAGCGATGTTAAAACGTGTTACGACGCTTACCTCTGCACTAATCCTCGCTCCAACAATCGTGCCCAAATACTTTGCACTCGTCCACCATGTTCCACATGTGAACTGCTTTCACCACACACGCACTCATGTCGAGCCATACTAGAGTCATACGCGAGACCAGTGGCTTTGCCACTAGACATCTCACTCATTCCAAGAGATGTTGGTAGTTGCCCAGAAGAAGAAACGCCTTGAGCACTGAGCGAGTCGTCATCCTCTGGTTCCTCGCTAAACCATTTTTCGTATTACCACAATAAAAATAAAATGAAGTACATGTATGTGGCTTGAAACATAAACCAAATGCGCTATAATTAGTAAGCATATCAAAAAAGAAAAGGTTATCGTCGTTGATCAATTCCTTAGGGATGCGCCATGCATTCGACTTCATTAAGCATAGTTTGGAGGTGACTGAATGCATATCTGGCCTTTATAATGACTCACGGTGGTCTACTGATGTATCGAGTCAGTGCTGGTATCCTCCCAGACAAATCTAGTACCAATATGCCAACCCCGTAGGGATGGAAAGCTATGTGAAGGGTGCGAGGAACGATTCCAAGTGCGTGCTGCAGAGCACCTCCGACCACTGCGCCACACGCTCCCTGTCCCCTCTCATAGGCTACCTTAATAAGCATGCAGACAGGAAAATTCTCAGTGCGAAATATTACAGATGGCTTTCCATTACAGCGAACGATGTAATCCTTGCTTACACTGAAAGCGACTAATAGCGAATCATTTAAGGGATCGGAGAGCTACTTTCTATTAGGCAATCAACGGTTTCCAGAAAAATAATGGTCCACAAAACTAGTTCGAAAAAAATTTGATTGGTCAGAATTCTGACTTTTGATTCCCTTCTGAAGTGCAGTAAAAATCGAATCATTTTGCATCAAACGATTATTGGTAATCACGTACAGCAAAAGCAAGGGAAAAAAGCTAAAATATGGAGTGGATAAAAATGGCGCTCGGTTACCATCTTGACAATGGCTAACCACACCTTCATATCTTATGTACTCTGAGTGGGATATGGATAGATTCTGATTCGACTCCGACCACTGCTCCATATGTACCCAACACGTATAAAATATGGAGTTAAAGAGTGTCTATTTTCGTGATACGATTAGTAAGTGCCTCTTACATTGCACCAAGTTATAGCACACATTGCAAAATACCATAAAAATCAAATGAAAGCTAAACACTTACCGGACAAGACTTTTCCTCCTAAGAACTAGTTCCCTAAGCTGCTGCTTAAGCAGTGAAGGATATCCACCAACAGGCAATTGCTGTGAAAGTGCGCTAAGACTGGTTACGCCTGGAGTTAGTTTTGCTCGGTTCGTTACGTCCTCATCTAGCAAACCACTCCCAAGTCCTATTTGAGTCTTAAGGAGACTTGGCAAGCTTAGGAATGGTGTCAGTTGTGCAGCCGCCATTAAGGATGCCATGTCTAAACCTATCATACAAATTGCAAATATTAGCTTAACCAGCACATAAGTTTTACTCTTCACAAATACGCACCGATAGGCAGCTGTGGAGGTTGTGCAAGGCTAGAGGCAGAAAGATTTGGTAGACTAGGAGAGGGCATGATAAGATGAGGAGGGAACGTCGTAGCGGCATTTGATAGCAGAGTGTCCATATCCAGGTTTCCACCTCCAGCACCGTTTCCTGACGTTTCGCTCTCACTTCTGGTAAAGAATGCATTGAACAGAGTTAAGAAAATAGCTCTCTTACTGGAAGCTCACAACCCATTCGTGCTGTAATGTAAAAAAAAAAGACGAAAACCAAAGAAAAATAAGAGGAACATACCGTTTCAACTGAGGATGCGTGAAGTTTGCACTGTTCTGATTTTGAACAGGACTCGAACCTTTGCTAAGCAACTTTGCACGGATTCGCATTTTCAAATTCGGTTCACTGCTAACTTTTCGCAACTGATATTCTCCGGATGGTTGACAGTTTGCTGCTTGAACACTGTGCAATGATGCAGGTACTCGATATGGCTCAAAATGTGGCGAAGGGACATTCACCTGGAAATGCAAAACGTTCGTAGTGCCACAATTTTAAAAAATGCAATTCTTACGAATGCCTAAAAAACATCAATAAGCATTTCATAGCCATTAAGGGAAAAAATCTTTCATTTTTTCTCAAAGTCAAGATGTTACAAAAGGTAAGCAATCACGGCGCACAATGAAACGCTGACCAAAATTCTAACAGTGGATCAGTGATCAAGTTCTATGAGTGAATAAACTTTCTACTTTTCTGAGTCAACATATCGACTACACTAGAAGAAAAGTAATGTTGAAACCAAAACCGTACTTGTGGACTCATCGGCGTATGTTGCTGAGGAGGAGTACCAGAAGAGTTAATCTGGCCGCATTCACGATTCCGTTGAGCAATCATGTTCTTTAAACGATCTTTCGTATGCTGAGAAATAGTCTGCGAAGACGAGTTCACCGATGTATTTCGATAGTCGCTAGAGATAGTGATAATACAGGAAATCAATAGACTCAAACAAGAGAAAAGTACTACGAATGTAATGAAATGACTATTTTTCGAAAAGTATTAAAACAACCTTCGAACTCGTTGTGATACACAGGTGTCACGAGAGGTGGTTGGAGATTGGCTTGAACCCAGTAAACTTCCCAACGAGGAGGTTAGTGAAAACGGTGCAACTGCAATTCGTTATGAATATTAATAGAATTTTCGTGTCACTAACATTAGCGTTTCCAAATTCTCATTCACCAGCGGCATCACAAAACCCTTCATCCATTCGTTCAAGTGTCGCATGGATGCTATTGGCAGAGGCTTGTTGCTGAAGTGCTTGGCAGTACTGTTGCAAATGCTGCATATTAAGTGCTTGCTGAGCACGTTCAAAATGCGCCATCAAGTCCATTTGCTTCTGCATGAATATCTGAAAACACGCTGTTTTTGTTTGCTAGGCAGAAATCAATTGAAACTCCAAAAAAAAGTCCAGAGAAAAGTAAAAAATCTCGTCCTTCTACATAACCACAGTAGACGATGGATCAACACTCCGAGGTTAAACAAAGGGTTTTCTCAGCAAGCAAAATAAAGCATCAAAAAGTCAAAGAAAGTTCAACACATTAAAAACGTGCTTGCACAACATCATGAGAAGTTCTAAGTCTAATTAAGAACGCAGATATAATACTACACGGATCTTCCTAACAACGGAAAAGCCACCCGTCAGCAAACTTGATTTTTTTCATGGAGAACGACCAACAACGTGCGGGTATATTTCTAGAGAAAATGAGTTATTCAAGAACAGTGAGCACACAAAAATTCATGTCTCATATACAGCTAAAAAAGAAATGTTCCCGTGAATCCAAAAGCACATTAATGGATTGTTAATTCATAACGATAATGGTAATGGTACATAACAGTAATAAATAGTAATAAATAGCAATAACAACTAATAGTAGCAACTAATATTAAGAATAGTTAAAATAGTAAAAACAGCATCAAATACTAACAATACGTGGTAATAAAAATAATAAACAACAACAATGATAACAACAAGTAATAGCAATCGATGATAATACTTTGCTACCTGGATGGCCCGATTTCACTGTTGTGAGGGCATCACTACAATTTCCACTTTTTCTAAGTTATTCTGGATTAGCAGTTGTGTTTCTCTGGATTTCCGAGGTCAGGCTGGCTAAAGTCTGCTCCAGGTCGTCATCACCGCAGGCAGTAGCCGCCCTTGTGGATCAGAGAGAAGTTTGCCACCATGCAACTAGTTTGATACCAAGACGGTGGTGAATGCTGGTATTGGTTTACTCTTAGGTGGGCTTCCTGATGGAAACACCGGACTCCTTCTCAGCTTGGGTGACTCTGCTGGAGCTGATGAATGTCCTAGCTGTACATCGAAGCCCGACATCCAGGATAATAATCTACGATAATAACAACAATAATAAAAATAATAGACGAAAAATATTGACAACGGTGCACAACTAGGGTAATGACAACCCTGAGATGTAAGACTTTTGCATTTTAGTTGAATGAATGCTTTTTGCTAATTATGTTCAGCATTTCGGTACTATAACGAAGAGCTAAAACCTCTCGAAGCCCTACGAGTGTTGAAAACATTTGGAAATTTGAGCGATATATGCAACAGCACCGTATTGTTTCATCTACCATTAGCTTCTATCTATAAGCTAGGGTTTACAACCAAGATTGAGAATAGCTACGAGCTTGTTTAGAAGATGTTTCACGTTAAAAAGCGTACTTTTAACCTATACAGATGCAAAACACGCGTAAATGAAGAACAGGGCAAAAAGACAACCATGGCTGCGAAACTTGGACCATGTCTCAAACCAAATCATTAGTCATATGGCTACTAAATACTACTACTAAGGTAACAACAATAAAATTGAAACCTCAGAACGACCGAATCTAAAAGAAGAACTATGTACGCTATAGGACAGTCAACTCTTCGACATATATACGATTGAAATTGGATCAGCATAACGCAAAGAAAGAGAAGATATAGAACACTTTTTTTGTTATACCTATACTACATGGAGTGGGAATAACGTAGTGGTTAGTGATGGAGGCGATCATGAAACAAACACGCTAGCTCAAACCCCCTCCCCAAGCCCAACGCCCACCTCCAATCCACGGACCACGTGGGAACGCCTCAGCCCAGCTATCTCCGAGACTACAAAAAGAATCGACTCGAGTAACATCCTAACACATTCATAAAGAAGAAAGACTAGACCCACAAGCAGCAGCCGAAACAACACGCCAAACGATCAAAGACCATTGTGACGGATGAATACGATGAAAATTAACAGAATGCAAGAAATGCTGGGATACGCACAGTAGACGTGATGACGGGTCATGTAAAAAAAAGAGTTGTACTGAATATTCGACTATATCCGACTTTTCAGAACTAGTGTCATTCCGACGGACAGCCGCGAACTTAGATCTCATTGCAAACTTCCGTCTAATATGAAAAAAGCAACCCAATACATGAGCTGTTAACGATAACATTACTACTGGATTTTTTTCGCACTGATGGTAGCTATTCCACAACAACTGTTAGGAAAGCATACACAAACAAAGAATCTCTCGTATAACTTGATTTGTTACCTTTTTTGTCCCAATAAGGCAAGAAACTTTAGCTAGTAACCTATTAAAAAAGCTTACAAAAGCTTATAAATGTCTTATGGTCAACAGTTCTAATAAGATATTACACAATCATTACCCCGAATGGTTCACGCCTTTTCTCTTCGCTTTGATTTGCTACATTTCACATTAGAATGATCGACAACATTATTAAATCATCCCACACTCGCGTTACTTCACAAAATCAATTCATTCCACAGACATTCGAAATCCCTTTTCCAGATACAGAACTGCCAGTCTATGCAAGTTAAGCCACTCATAGTTACGTTAACAACTCCAGATTCTATTACAGTCATCCACATCACACTGATTTAATTATCTTCATGAAGTAAAGTCACTACACATAACCCTATTACTTTAGAGAATGATGAGAACAAGAGAATTGTTCTCATTGAGAAATCAGAGTTTTCCAACAAAAGAATATTCAAAAGGATTTATGACAATTATTACATCAAAGTTAAACAAATCTCAACAAAGACCATTCGGTTATTAGTTTAGAGTGTATTCCGCAATATCGAACAAACTGAAGGACAGAGGATTAAAATTCCGACTTTGATCAATACTTCACGGAAGCACGATGCATTCGGCTTCATCAAACACCGTACAGACGGTTCAGTGTATATTTGGGTGGAAATGGTTCAAGGTAGGCCACCGATTCATCAAATGAGCGTTTTTGTCTTACATCCGGTACCAATTCCATCACCTTGTCCACCTTGTCAGAAGGATGGGGAACTTGCCTTGCCCGGACCACAGGATCGAACTAAACACCCTGATTGCAGTGCAGTATACCTCTAACCACTGCATTAGATGCCGAACTTTACTTACAAAACGTAAGAGAGATGTAAAAGCTGGAAAAACATTTTCTACCAAATAAACACCAAAACGACTGTTCAAGGACAAAGTCCAAAACGTAATTCCCAAGCAGGTAATGTTTTTATCAGAAAAAGGTGTAATATGGTTTCCAGAATCGACTTTCTATTAAACTCGGCATTGGATTATAAATTCGTCGTTTTCTTTCTCAGCAATCGCGAGGTTGTTAAACAGTATACATTTACTTCTATACAATAATACACGTACAACACAACCGTAGCTGAAGTTTCGGGAAAACCGTTCATACATCTTGATCTTGTAATTAACGCTCAGATTTTCACCTTTCTGTTTGCGCTGTCGAAGCGTTTGACCTAGTAAACTACGCATCATTGTACCCTTCCAGGCTCTGAAGAAGGGATTCTGCCGAAACGTCATCTATTGTGTTGCGTTGCATGCGTGCTATTGTATGGAAGTAGTAATACGTTTATTTTTCGTCACTCTAGTTCGCTTATCACCACACATCTCCCTGGAAACTACAGAGGAAGTATACAGCCGTAACCGAAACGTTTATTGAGAACCGTTTCCCATGATATGTACGCAAGATGTTCAACATTCCAACTCTCATTAGCACCAGATTTCTCTTTTTAGTCTATTAGTGAAACACTTTGTTAAAGTTCTTTATTCATCCTAAATACACCACTGGAAAATATGCATTCTTTCGTTCATTGCAACCTATGCGAATGTCACTGTTAACGTTAAGACTAAACACGAAGTTTTACCATACCCCAGCTAAAGACTGGATGGCGTATCAACTTCCTGCCAATCAATCTTCAAAACCGGAAACCATTTGTCTCTTTTACAGACCGCATACATTTGCCGTAAAGAGAACCATGGTCAGTGGAATAATGTCAAGGTAGTTGGGCATCATAACTTCAACAACATTTATGAGGTAAATATGGACAACATAACGGAAGATTGTAAAATAAAACCAACTCATTTGAATCTTCACCTTCTCAGTTACAACCAAATGGACTAATCGTGAATCCTCGAAAGTAGTAGCAACTCAAAAATTCTATTTGCTAACTATTAACACTTTTAGTAAAACGGAAAAAAAAGATTAAGCTTTAGGAGTTGATCCATCCAAGAGGGATGTGCCATACATTCGACTTCATTAACCACCGTTAGAGGTGATTGAATGCATATCTGGCTTATTCACTGACTCGCGGTGGCTTGCCAATGAATCGAGTCAGTGCTGCTATCCTCCCAGACACGTCCGGTATCTAATTGCCGACCCCGGATGAATAGAAGGCTTGGTGAGCTAGGGGCGCGCGAACGAACCCATGTGTACTGCAAGGCGCCTCTAACCACTGCGCTACATGCGCCTAGATTGAACACGATAATAAAATCAAACAAGCGACAAGTAAACACAACGTCCTCGTCTAGTTTAGTACTAGGCAGAAACAAGGTGGATGGTGAAGGATTCTACGCTGATTAATCCCTGAGGGATGCATCATTCGTCCGACCACATTAAGAATCGTTACAGGTTTTATAGGACTGTGTGCAATGCGGCCCATACAATCGCTTGCAGTGGCCCAACCGATGCATATACGTTTAGTGCTGCTATTCTCCCAAAGAAGTCGTACGAATTCGAATGGCAGGCTTGGTGAGTCCTAGAGGGGGATCGAACCAACAACCACAGGCATATTGCACGGCACCTCTAACCACTGGACTACACACGATTAAGTATGTTTCACTTCCAAGTAGATGTATGCTACGTATTCAATTAAAGTTGATCAATGATATTGTCAAGCCGCTATCTACTGCACACCATATAATATCTCTCATGCACTTTCTTTGTTTCTATTGAATATGTCGACGTGTATTTACGTATTGAGGAGGCCAATGGGATGTCAATCGATCGTGGGGGGCTGCAACAGGCAAATAATAATAACTAAAAATAGCTTAGCCCGATGCAAACAACAATCAGGATGACGAAAAACAAGCATGCAGTGGGGAAGTCGAGACGAGTCGCGAGCACTTCGATAAAATATGTAGTAAACAATGAAATTATAAAGATAAAGCACACTTCGTAAAACACGATATGATCTAGTGGAACAGATGATGCGAAAAACGAACAAAACAATGACGTCAGATGTTGAACTAAGGAAACGAAACTCTACGCGCACCCACCTCTTGTAACTGCAACAGAATGAGATTCCCGGTTTCGCTGTTGTTCGTCTGTTCCGCACCGCTCTCTGATGACGGCAGCAGAGCATCACCGGCGGCACTGGAACTACCACCCTCGTTCATCCTCTAAACAAAATTTGTTACCAGTTATGAGAAAAAATACAATTTTTAGCATGCAGTTAATCGAATAAAAAAGTGAAGGACTGATTCTAAAAGGTACACTATGGAAATGATTCCGAGAAACAAGACCACCCATGACAATCGCTATTCGCCGAGACATCGTTTAAATAAGTAAGGAAAACAATACTAAATATGAACGCCGTTACTGTACAGAATCCCAAACAGTTAGCATAAACTAAACTAGTAATTAAACTAGTAATTAGATCTTTCTAT
Organism: Angiostrongylus costaricensis; assembly: GCA_900624975.1. Classification (NCBI taxonomy): domain Eukaryota; kingdom Metazoa; phylum Nematoda; class Chromadorea; order Rhabditida; family Metastrongylidae; genus Angiostrongylus; species Angiostrongylus costaricensis. Next base: position 2,970 of record UYYA01004109.1, on the reverse strand, counting down.
TTCATCCATTCGTGTTCCTAAAGACATCCGAGTGAGGAGGCGACCATGAAAACAGACGATGTGGACAGTAATACTTACTACAGTAGCTAAACTTGTAAGCATCTAGTTAATCACATCAGCTTTAGTTTCTTGATAACGAATAAGAACAAAACACAACCAAGAACTTAATAAAGCAGCACAAATAAAGAAATGATCAGACGTACGATAGTGGGAGCATTAGTGTGCGCAGCACTCTGCGTCTCTTACACATCACCCGCGCTTCTCTGTTTCTCGCGATTGTGAGTCCTCAACCAGCCCCACCACGGGGATAGTAGGGAGGTCGAGACGGCATTGTTGTAGAACAAGGTGGTTTCTAGTTTCCATCTGGATCTATCCACTTCCCTGAGATAAGTGGTGACTGCCAATGTTGAACAGCGTAAACTCAACGTTGATGGATATTATCCAGTCCGACAAGCATTTATTCATTCGTCGCAGTAGTCACAAAGCACTGAGAACGTTCGAATATCTAAGTAAGCTCTTCAGTTATATGTCTACTTCAAGTCAATCACTTAGAAATCGTACTTGGTTGCCAATAAATGGACGGTTCGCGTGTGTTATCAGTTATCACTTGTAATCGGGTTAATGATTCGAACGGGCAACACTAAGCTCCATTATTGCCCATTGCCAAGTAGAACTGCTCAACAGGCTCAACTTTGTCAAGAGATATGATAAGCAACATACGCTCAGTATGTCACCTTTTCCATGTTTCTGAGTAGGTTTAATGTGAGGTGGACTTCTGGAAGTGTCAAACCACTCAACATGGGTACTCCTATTGTAAGAACAGAACTGCTGTACTTTGCAGTTAAACAAGCTTAGACATCCCTTAGAATGGCGGAATGATGTGGTAACCTATTGAGGAGCGTATATGTTAAATATTATCGAGTTTCCTCCCAGCGGTTTACGGCCTCATTGTGGCTAGGAGGTTTTCCTGGGTACCGTGCTGCGATCTACAGCGGGTGGATTCATCCCACAGCAGGGCACCCGTGCTGAGAAGTAGTCCGGTGTTTCAATCAGGGAAGCCCAGTAAACCAATACGAATACCATGATCCATCACCGTCCAGGTATCAACTAGTGGCATGATGCAAAATCTCCCTCTGATCCACAAGGGCGGCGACTGCCTGGAGTGGCGACTACCTGGGGCAGATTTTGCCTAGGCTGACCTCTAGGGAATTACAATGGCTAAACCAGCAAAACTCTGAAAAAATGGAAATTATGCTGGGGTACCCACAGCCAGTGAAGAGGGGTCATCCAAGTATCCAAATATTATCGAGTTTGCCGGTGTTTGGTTCTTCGACAAAAGAGGTTAGCTTTGTATGATGACATGAAGAGTCCAACATAAGTAAATTGACACATTTTAATGACGTGTTTACTACAAATGGTATGTCAATAATTATGAGTACCACCTACTTCATTCATCGACTCCATTAATGAGCGCTCCTAGTATATTCAAAAGAATTTCTCTGGTTCGGCTCCTTTCCTTCAACAGATACCTTTTACAGAAACTCAGATGCTTACCGGAATTCAGTGGCTTGACTTTAAATATATTTCAAGCCTTTTATGTTCAAAATATGTATTTACTTGGATGCTTAGATACCCCGTCCTCACTAGTTGTACGGACTCCCACAAAACTCACTTTTTAAAGAGTTTTGTTGGTTTAGCCATTGTGGTTCTTCGTAGTCCCGAGGCCAGCCTGGCCAAAGTTGGCCCAGGTCATCACCACCACAAGCAGTTCTGAACTTGTGGATCACAGAGAGATTTACCACCATGCGACTAGTTTGATACCAAGATGGTGGGTGGTGGATCCCGGAATTGGTTTACTCTTAGCTGGGTTTACTGACGGAAACGCCGGACTCCCTCTCAGCTTGGGAGGATCTACCAGGACCAGGGGAACGAATTCCCTCGCTCTACACCGCAGCCCAACACCCAGGAACACCTCCCAGCGACAATGAGACAGTAAACTGCTAGGAGTGTTCACAATATGTACCGTTTGAAAACGCAGATTTCGCTCCAAATTTCCACACAAACGTTTTTTATTTATATTAATTTGTATTGCCTTCCAACTGTTTACCGCCTTATTGTGGCTGGGAGGTGTTCTTGGGTGTCGGACTGCGATGCACAGCAGGGGAATTCGTCCTCCAGGCAGGGTCTCCCAAGCTGAGAGGGAGTCCGGCGTTTCCATCAGGAAACCTACTAAGAGTAAACCAATACCAGGATCCACCACCGTCCTAGTATCAAAGTCACTTGGTGGTAAATGCCCCTCCGATCCACAAGGGTTGCGAGTGCCTGTGGTGGTGAAGACCTAGGCAAACTTTGGCCACGCTGACCTCGGGATTCCAGGGAACCACAATGGCTCAGCCAGCAAATCTCCGAAAAGTGGTGATTATGCTGGGGTCCGCACAACCAGTGAAGACGGGCAGTTCAAGATACAAGTAAGTATCAAATTTGCATTGCACTAAATTCACTGCGGTGGAAATGAGAACAGCAATTCTTTTTCCTTTTTATTACTAGAACTAAATCGACATACAGTCGTGAAAACTGCTTGCGATTCTGGAGCTGCATCCAAGCAACGAACCGTTTCGTGTATGTAAAGCATAGTTTCAAGCCTCATGATAGGAATGAGATCCTTGAAGACGTAAATGATCAAGCACAATATCGTACCATCGACCGTGACCACAAGAAGACGTTAACCGAACCAAATCCGTACACCAGCGGTCTGAGACGGCTTCTAGAAGAAGAAGATATACGTAAAACAACGTTTCTAATCTTTCAAACTGAACTGAAAGGCCAAAATAAGAGTTTGAAATATTAATTCTATAAGACGTGTTTGTCAGCAAGATGAAAGTTATTTTACTATGCGAAAACGAAACTCTGATCTTTCATATTTCGCGCAGTCTTAATTGTCAAAAAGGAAAGCGATTGAACGAGCAGAAT